>LBNU01019683.1:47054-64413 GCA_014162995.1 Artemisia annua
TGGTGGTGTCTCTTGGTCGTTTTTAATCTAGCCCTAAATAGGTTGTTGGTGATTTTTCACTTCTTGTAAGTCAATCTCATCATTTCCTTTGGATTTCTTCACATGCAAATGGGTTTTTGTTATTCAATTAAATATGGGTTTTACCTCAGTAGGTAAACCTTCTTTATGATAAACATGTTATACTTGATTCATTAGGACCATAGGTTAAGGGTGATTGTGTTTGGGATAAGTTATGTTTAGGTTAGATTTGATTTGTGATTGCAGAAAATTATAGGCTGTGATTATTGAATGTTTTTAGAACAAAACATGACTTTATTAAATTTGTAAAAATTATACAGACCTAGTTATATGTCTCAGGGTCATTTGTCAAAAAGGCTCACCATTAGAAGTGTTAGGATGATTAAACTATGAATTTTATGGTAAAAATGGTCAGATTCTGTATGCTGTTGGCATTTGGGGCAAAAATCAAGTTTTATTCCATAACTTTTTGAAAACTAAATATGTAACCTGTACTAGACAAATAGAGCTATCACCTCCAATTGGCCTCACCTTTATTGGACCTATAGGTTTCAAATGACGGCCGATACGGTAAGCCGTAAAATTCAGTCTCACTTTTCTTTAGAACAGGTCTGTAAAGAAAATTTATAAAATGTGGTTAGACCTGAAAATTTTTGAGTAAATTTATTTTTACAGTACACTAGGGACTTAGGGGAGGATAGGGATATAAAGAACTTAAAAAGTTGACTTACGATTTGCAAGTAGTGATTTTTACAAGTCGGGGAAAGTTTTCAGCCACTAGTAAAACTAACGAAATGTGATAGGTAAACAACTCGGGAACTTGCTATTTTAGGAACCATGAACATATGACTTGTGAAAACCCTTAGTATAATCCCTTGGCTGTATGAATCAAGTATAATAATGTGCATCCATTCTCTTATTCAATTTGCATACTCTTAGACACGTTTCTTGTTATAGGTCATTTCTAATTTCGCTTTGATTCTTCGATTGCCTTATTCGTGCTCGATCACTCCACTACTTAAGGTGAGTTCATAGCCTCGCTTTTACTCATTTAAATTGTTTATAAACCTCGCGAGGGGGATACATGCTAGTTTACAAACTGAATAAAAGTACTTTTTGGTATGCTTGACCCGATTACATGATTATATACATTGAGTATCTCTTGCCAATTAAGTCCCCATCATGAACCGTTAATTTTGTGTGAACGCTAATATTATGAATATGCATATTGGGCATTGACCAGCCTGGCCGAATGGGTAGCGCCCATCTTTCAACGGTCACATAATATTGAGAATATGTGGTAAATGGCAAATCTTACCCTACCGGGGCAATTATTAAAACTTGGTTAAGGTTCGGTTTCATGAACTCAATGTTTATTATCTTATTTCCCGACTTGTATTTGTTACATGTCAACTTAATTATGGGCGGATAACAACGTAGCCCATCTTATTCTAAACTGTATTACCTTGTATTCAACTGATTACTTATTAAACTCTATGAATTCACTCAACCTTTGTGTTGACTTTTTAGCATGTTTTTTCTCAGGTTCGTAAGTGACTTCAGCTTGGATGGGCGGCGCAAGAAATGGATATCTACTTGATGGCTCATGTTTAAATAGAAATTTTCATTCGATAATGTTTTAAACTTCTAAAACTTATGTATCTTTTAACTATGTTAAACTTTTGGGACCTTGACTTCGATAATGACTTAAACTTTTAAATCTATGTATTTCTAAATTTATGTTAAACTTTTGGGACCTTTTGCTTGACTCTGATAATTATTGAAATGTGAACTTTTATTAAAAACGTCTCTATTTTGAGTACGTTTACTATACTTGTACTATGTGATCGATGTATAGCACCCCATGTTGTATTCCGTTGCGTTCCGAAAATGGGGGTGTTATAGAAAGTTACCTTTATTAAAAAAAAAACATCACCTTTTTCTAACATCAGACAAGTAAACATTACACTGCGTCATTTCCAGGTTTCATGATTTGTCAGAATTTGATGACAGAAAGCGTAGCTGCCGTCGACGCCTTTCTGCTCATAATGCAAGACGACGTAGGCCACAGTCAGAGGAGATCCAATTATGCTCCTCGCGAATGTCCTCCTTAATAAACGGTATGAAAAGAATCCTAAATATAAAGATTGAGACAATCATTGATACACATGTACTATGATAGGATGCCCTTTTACCAATTATTGTCAGCAACTTAGTTTAATGAGCATTTATAAACAAAATTAACCTGATTTGACCCGTTATCAACCTGTATGACCTGTTCACATTTCGCCATCTTTAGTCTCATTAAATGATATAATTTTTGAAAATTTTGCAGGCAGAGATTGCAATGAGGGAAGCTGATGAGGTGGGTTGGTTTAGTGGATGGGTTCATAGAGTGGATTGGTTCAGTCAGTGGGTGGGTTCAGTGGGTGCTAGCAGAAGTTTCAGTTTGGGAAATGCAAACTGTTTTTTTGCTATAGTGGATGAATTGAGCTTTACGATATCATTCCTATTATTTTTACAGGTATATGCGAACCATGACAGAGAAGATGCAAATAATTGCATACCAAGCCTCGCTATTCACAGTTCAAGGTAGGTTAATTTATAGATTCAGTGAGTATGAAATTGTTGAACCGTGAATATTACATGCCTTATTTCCTTTTAAATAGTATCCAATTCGCGGTTTATGTGATACTGATATATTCGTGATTGTAGTTATTGCAGGTATAACTGTAGTACCAGATGCAGGTTGTAATTTACTTGGAGACACAAGCCTCGGGCAGTCAACCTTTCGAGGTTAGTTCACTATTATTTTTTTCTGTATTGTAAATATTATGGTCCATCTATATCTTTGAAATCCTATTTGGTTAATCTTTTCTTTTTTAGCCATGTTAAATTTCCCTTTCTATTAATGTGTGTATGAATGTGAGTTTAAAGTTCATCATCTATTATTCTTACAGGTGAAGACCATAGATGAAATAACTCACGATGTGTTCCCAGTAAGTCTCAGCTTCAAATGTTTTTGTCACATGCAGGCTGAAAGTGACATGTGGTGTTTGGACGTGGTCTTTAGGTGAACGAGTTGTTTTTAGCTATTGGGCATGAGCTTGCGACTAAGTTTTTGGATAAGTAGTTAGGGGTTGATCCAGATAGGTATGTTCTCACTACACCAGGGAGTATGGTTACGAGTATATTTCACAGGTTGCGGTAACCAGTATTAATATTTCAGATAAAGACATTATTCCGCTAAACCTAACTATTTAAGGGTCGAAATATATTAAGTGATTAACAAATGTGTATAGCTTGCAATAAATTTGATTATTACAGTGAACAAGAACCCTTCCTGACCTTAAAGAGTTACTTCTTATACACCTTTTCTATTCTTGAAGATAATAGGGAAAGTGAAAGCACATATATGTTTGAGTATCAATCTTTAATATGGAAAAATGCTTGTGTTCAACAGAAAACCAAGGTATATGCTATTTATGCATCTATCGTTGGAACCCTTCCTGACCTCAAAGAGGTACTTCTTATACTCTTTTTCTATTCTTGAAGATAACAGGGAAACTGAAATCACATATATGTTTGAGTATCAACCTTTTGTGTTCAACTTGACATGAGCCACATACATAACTTTTTCTAAAGCGGAATCTTCCAAGTCTATTAGTCATACACTCATACCATTTTACTTGCCTTTTTAGCCTTTTAGATTATTTCGGATTGCTTATTTATCATGGGCCAAACACCTCAAAGCCATGTCACAATAGGCTTGGGAGTACAGAAGTATCCCGACCTCCACCCGTACCAAAGGAGCATGGAAAAGGATCCTGAAAAGAAGAATTACCCAGGTGGCACTTTTGACCCATTGGGCTATTCAAAGGACCCAAAAACATTTATGGCTGAGAAGGTTAAACAGATTAAAAATGGTAAGATACAAGAAAGTGCCCTTTTAATTTGATTTATCAGTTTGTATTAGTAACATGTTTATTTGATGTATGCCTAATTTGGTTTTAGGATTCGTTTATTGAAATGCATGACGTCTAGCGTTGTTGGTATTTGTTGGTTTTGATGTGCAACAATCGGCTTAACTTTAACAAGGAGTGGTTGGAATTTGTGCTTATGTGCTTATTTTTAGCAATTAACTACAAATAATAAGGGGCTGTTTAGGGTTACTTTTTTGCTTCTGTACTTATTTGTTAGCTGTAATAACTACAGGTAAAAAGGGGGTTTGGGAACACTTAATATGACTATAGTTATTGAATATATCATGAATGTGTTTACAGGTGGTGTCATCAAGAGCCATGGAATCAAAACGCAAGATATCTGCTAATTCTCAACTACATTCAAAAGGCATGTGAGGAGAGATACCCTCAACATATATGCACGGTACTAGAAGGTTAACACATGTGGCTCCTTCAGATGACTTATTGTAGGTTTGTCGATATCAAGTGGAAATAACGAACCGCACACTACAAAATGAAGATTGAGGCATTCTTACTTTTGTCTGAAGCTGTGATCAATAAAATGCGAATCTGTTGTTTTTTCTAGAGCAAGTGGATTCAAAGAAAAGCTACAACATCCTTACTTCACCTTACTTGAATGTCTGAAAGGGTTCATACGAGCAGTGGGATCACGCATTGACGAGTGGTCTAATGGATGTCAAAAAATCTTATAATATATCGATATCTTTGGCTTTTCAAAAATAAAAAATCAAAAGTAGATGGATGGTAATATTTGATACCACTTAGGCTGTGGGTTAATTCGTTATTTATGTGGGTTTGTTTTGCGGATTTTGTTACTGTATTAACTTACTATAAGGTAAAATATGAAGATGAAAAGATGGATTAAGACCTGTTGCTGATTTAATTTCTTGATTTCCAAAGATTTGCAGGTCAAAAGACTTCAAGTAATTAGGTTGTGTTGACACACTTTGAAACTTACCCATCATCTACTTTGTTTAGGCTGATGGTACAGTCATCGAGTGTATTACTTCAGCAGTGGTGTGGCTTCTACCCGTAGTATGGAAGGTTAGTCTTCCATGAATATAATTATCATTGATACAACAATACCTGAATTAACTATAGTAGTGGGTCTAAACTGTGACCTGTAATATCACAAATCTTTTAGATGAGTCTTGGTCGATGGCTGATCAACTTTTGATGTTTCGCAAGGCAGAAGTTAAAATACTTTATGTGGAATAACCGAGATTAGATGAATGCATCAGGTTAGTTTTCTTTCCCATTATCACACTTTCTATATTTGCTATTAGGATAGTATCTTATATAATTAATTTTACATATTTTGTAGGATAGAACCATGGACATGAGCGAAGATAACACAAACCAAACATACAGTCAATTTTATTTCCTTTGAAGCACTCTCAACTTATTAAATCTTCAGTCACATTTCCAAATCTGAAGTACGTTAACTGTGTCAATTTACTTTCTAACTCATATCTATAATTGTGTCTATACATTTTGTTAATTGATTGCTAATTATGTCGAGTGTGAAAACGAGCTTCGTATTTACGGAGAACAACTTGAATATGCCGAATCTAAGTTGGTTGATCATGAAATCGACCTAAGGCATCAAGAGACCTGATTAAAGAGGCTGAAACTAAGTTAGTTGAGCGTGTGTAAAAGAGATTAAGGCATCCAGAGACAGGCTTGAAGAGGCTGTATCCGTGTTGGCACATCAAGAAAACGAGATCAAGGCATCAAGAAACCAGATTGAAGAGGCAGAATCCAAGTTAGGTGAACGTTTAAAAGAGCTTAATGCATCAAGAGACCGCCGTGAAGAGGCTAAAATGTAAGTTGGAAGAACGTGTAAACAAGCTTAAGGCATCTAGAAAACATCTCAAAGAGGTTGAGTCTGTATTGACCAAGACCAGATGTCGTCTAAAATTGGTTGAATCACAATACAAAGAATTGGAAGCAGAGCGAAGAATTTTGCTTTCAAAAATTGCAACTTTGGAAAACAATGTTCAGAAGGAACGCAACTTATTGAAGAAGGCTGAAGCCAAGTGTCAGCAACTCAAGATGAGGTATCGAGACTGCAACATGAAGTTCAGATTACAAAGTCAGTCGACCAGAATAACTCGGTTTCCAAAGATTAAACAAGGTAAATTAATTTCTAGCAAAACCATAATTACAAGTTTTTAGTATACTATTATGAATATGAAATTCACAAAATGAATGTTTTTAAGTCACTTGGTGCAACATTGCAGTTTTGCACAAATGGCAATGCATCAGAATGATCAATTCTAAAAGCGTCACCAGCAGGTTCTTCATATTCTTCCCCATTTGGTTAATACTACGCCTGTAGGTAAGCATGCTATACAGCTATACATCATGCCCAAATAGGAGTAAATCTATTATGCCATAAGCTCACGAGGAGGTAAATGACGAACCTGAGGTGGCGGGTTCACCTGCTGTTGAGAAAAAGTTGGCAAAATGCAATCTGCTAATGTTACCAAATTAAGAAAAATTGCTTTTAAATTGAAAACAGTAGTTAATGCTACCGGGAGTCCTAAATCTAGGAAGCGTAGAGGAACGCCTGTTACCTAAGATCAAGGTATTGGAACTGATTATGGTACTGTTGCTGACGAATCTGCAAGACGTGCTATACGCAGTGGAGGTAAAAGTGAAGGAAAAATTGCTTCCAATAAACAGGCGGCGAGTGTCAAGACACCTACTATGCTATTAACTTTACAACCTTTCTTTGGCTAGAAAAAGTTTAGATGTGTGAATTGTGTCATGAAAACTTATACAAGTTTTTTGTTGTTTGAAAATTTATAATATTCGTGTGCTTTTATTTGAAAAAATAGTCTATATAAAGAATGTCAAGAAATACTCGGGTCACCATAAGAGTGTTTTAGAAACAAAGTAACTTTGATGTTAAGAAGATAAAGAGGAAAGAAGAGACTGCAAAAGGTGAAACAGGCTTTAGAAAGTGATGTGCTATTTGTTAGTGCAAGTTTTAAATTTATAAAAGTGAATTACCGAATCTAGAAACAACACATACGAGCAAGTGTACTCGTCCGTTATAGCAAGATATGATGGTAAGTCGGGATCGTTCGCAGGGATTTGTGAGTGAATCAAATATTAGTCTATAAGTACTTATCTAAACGTGAGCAAATAAAGTAATAAGCAAATTCAATAATTTAAAAACTACGCTTGTTTAGACTAGTTTTCTACTTTGATGACACAAGTGATGTGATAACTCTTTAGAACATGTTGGTTGTGATAATTAGATGGTGATCTAATCTATTGTTTCTACAAGTTAAACCTTCGTCAAGATTTTAGTTCATAAAAACAAGCTTTAAGTGTAAACCAATCAATTCAAGATCTATCCAAGGTTCATAAGGTATGGTGCCCTTAAACACAAGAATAAACTCTTATTATAAATCAAATACTCTTAAGAAATGGTCATTACAAAAGGTCTCCTTTTCATAGACAAAAAGGTTACAACGGCTTATAAACATCTAGCCTTTCGTTATTTGGAGCTATTATCCAACTAGAGTTTACAAACAATCTGATTTGATGTTATAAAAGCTTTCTTATTACAATTATACTTCTTGTTTCTTTGTTGAGTTAAGAATAATTATGGGTGAAAAACAATCATTCATAGACAAATGATTATAACTAATTGAGTAATATTAAATCTTTCGACCTTTGAAATTATTACTAATTAGTTAACCTTAACTTAACAAATGTCACGATGAAACTTAAGGTACAATTGGTTCTTAGGATTGACTTGAAATTGAATTAAAACATGTTATCACAACCACTACATCACTAAGTATAAAACATCATCCAAACAAGCGTAAAAAGGCTTCTAGCTACTCATGGCAAACATGTAAACAAACTCAGAATATTTAACATTAGAATCCATGGTTATAAGTCTTACAACGCTTGGAAATTGATAACAAATGACAAGTTATTGGTAACCTAAGTATTGGTGATGTTTCCTTGAGATTTTCGCCTCCAAATGTTGCTTCCTTGGTTCTCCAAATGCTACTGGTCCTTTCTGTACGAATTTGCCTTGTTGAGAGCTTGAAGATGATAATAATTGAGAGTAGTAATGAGAGTAAATGTCTCCTTCAATTGTTGTTATGACTTGTGTGTGTAAGAAATCCTCTTAGGCTTGTAAAATACTCCTAGCAATCAATTAGGAACATAAATGCTAGAACTTGGGTAACAAGACACTAGGAAGGGCCTAGAACTTTGAGACAAAAGACCAAGATTCGTGTACAAAAAGTTAGATTTCACTGCAGTTCCTCCAGCCGAATCGGTTGCGGGTTGCATCCGATCGGCTGGATGTGGTAATTACCACCAACCGATTCGGCTGAACTCCAACCGATTGGTTGGTGAACTCTGAATGATTTTGGTCTTTATTCTTTGTTGTGTATTTCTTCATGTACTATCCACACTTGGTTAACTTTGAACTTGGAACTTAGAAATGACCAAACTTCGGTTTCTCCTCATGAATTCCTTCACAAATTGGACTTTGAACTTGGGAATCTTCATGTAATCGCATGTGCTCCATGTTCTTCACTTTTTCCTCATTTTTCCTACATTTGGCTACATATGCTACAAAAACATACTTTGATACGATTTAGTTGCAAAAGCATATAAAAGTAACCAAATAACATGCATAAAAACACTAATAACGCTTCTAAAAACATGTTAACTTTGAGCGTTATCAGAAAGCAAGAAGAAGCTCGCAGAAAAAGGGCAGCAGCAAAAAAAAATAAAAAAATAAAAAAAATATATATATAAAAAAAAGAGCTGAGAAAGAGGCTGAGAAACCACCAGAGAAAAAGCTTACGGTAATAGCTAATTTGAAATTATAATAGGTGGTCCATTGCTGATGTATTTTATTGAAAATATGTTTGGAGTTTACAAACAGATATGCTTACAACCAATTAAAATATATCTGTTATAACTTCATGGAAAAGCTTGACTGATGCTTTTGCTAAACCAGATACTTAAAAGTAACCTATGTTATTTCCAGTCAGGTACCAAGTGTTGTTAAAAAAATAAGAGTGGAGGAGTGTTGCAACTTACCAATCTTTTGGAAAGTATTGTTATAAAATCATCGTTGATTACCTTTATGATTTCATATGGCCTTCTTAATTTCGCTTTTCTTTTTGTAGTGCATATCTGATTTTGTTTTCATTTTTATTACATTATTGCATATGGATCAGTCATTACCAAAATGATGTTATCATGTCTAAATACCTTATAATACTAAAACAAATAGACCCATTTCGTATCTTTTTTAACCTAACATGGAAGTAGTGGTTTAAACAGGTAGCTTGGTATCAGATTAGCTTATATGGACATATCTGGATGTAGGAATGATTGTGAGATATAATATGTATTGTAGCAAAATCTACACATGGATTGAATAAGTACCATATAGTAACTTCAAATTTCTATTCTTCGTCTTTACTTGTGTAAATTTATTTTTTACAATTGATCAGGGATTAGGGAAGGCAATCCAAGCAATTGTATTTCTTTCTGCTGTATATGGAAAGATGGCGATGCAACAAGTCCAAAGGAGAATGAAGGCGTGGATAAAGGTCCCAACCTAATAATATGCCCGTCTTCTGTTATTCAAAACTGGGAGGATGTATTTTCTAAGTGGTCAACATTCAGTGTTGCTATATACCATGGCGCTAATCATGATAAAGTCTCAATACCTGAGAATTGGAAAATTTTAAGTATGACAAATGCGATATGCAGTGAGTAGGAGTTGACGTAAATGTGGCACATTAGTAACACTGCCCGTTTATCAAATTAAATAAATATCTTATTAAAGTCAGAGATAGGTAATTTTACATTTACTATAAAAAATCAGTTATGTTGCACAACAATTATTCAATATAGTGAATATATTTTGGAAACATGGTAGCATGTGAATTTGAAAAGAGCATAGGAAACTTTAGGTCCTTTGTATCTAACACAGTGACTTTATAATTTGACCAGGTAACAATGCCTTGAGTTGCATGCATTATGGTAACGTTAGGCACCAAGAGTTGCATAATGCCTATGGCTACATCTGATGGAGTTGTGAAAAGAGGAGTAAACTATTGGCCTTTTGTTCTATTGATAATTGATAGTGTGGAAAACTAGAAGGGGGGTTGAATAGTTTTACGCTCTTTTTACAAGTTATAAATTAACGTTTTGTTTTGAAAAACTTAGATTCTAGTTTGAGTTAAATCAATAGCATGCACAAGTATAATGTATACAATCTATATTTAACTATGCAAGTAAGTAAATAATGAAAGAGTAAGAGTTGGAAAGTATGCACCGTGACACGAGAGATTTATAGTGGTTCGGCCACAAGGTCTCGTTCCTTGTCCCTACTCCACTCCCCGAGCACCTAACTCGGGAGTTTTCTTCACTACGTCAACAAGCTCCCTTATGGCGGAGAAAACCTTTACACAACACAACGTTGCTTATTTGTTTAACGACACAAAGCTAGATGTTGATCACAACACACCACGAATATTTCACAACACACCACAACTTGATCACACCACGACTTGAGCACACCACAACTTGAGCACACCGCAACTTGAGCACACCACGACTTGAGCACACCACAACTTGAGCACACCTTCTTCTTCTTCTACACAACACTTCTACACTTCTATACACAACTAACTTACACACACACTATAGCTATACACTAGTTATTCACAAGTATACACAATATATATACACACACAACACTTCTTGATCTTGGATGAGAAAGGAGTGTTCTTCTTTTGCACTTTGGAAGAGAATGGATGATGAGGGATTAATCACTTGAAACAAGTATTAATAAATGTAATGATCAAAGGGATTTAGAAAGAGTTTGGAGAGGTTTAGATCTGAGAAATTTCGTGCAAAAGGTGAGGAAAAATACCAGGTTTGAGGTGGTATTTATAGGCAAAAGATTCTGACAGAGGAGCGTGGCCGGTCACCTTAATTAGTGGCCGGTCACCTTAATAATTAAGGTGACCGCCCTTATAATTAAGGTCGCCGGCCATCTGATCCGACCTGAAGCTTTTGTCTTTTGTGGGGAAAATTTATTTGGAGAAAAACTAACTCATTTTGGTTAAAAATTTGAATTCTAGTTGTTAGAATATTTAAAACACTTTTCTTTATTACCAAAAATGTTTTTATAAAATATATAATTAGTTTTTATAATTAAATAAATTTTATGGTATCTAATTAAATTCCCCTTTGATCACTAGATGTATTAATCACTTGTTTATTCATACCTTAAGTGATTATGTTTGGATTAGGTAATATAAACTCATTTAATCACTTGTTTTCGTATTAACTTTACGTTTAATGTTTTTACGCTTTGTGATTATCAAAACAAAGAGATATTGAGAAATATAAATAACATTTTTATATCAACAATCTCCCCCCTTTTGATGATTACAAAACCAAAACTCATTAACCCATAAGTTTATATAAAAACAAGTTTTTACGTATGAGTTTATATTACTTCTCCCCCTTTTTGTAAATATCAAAAAGGTTATCCCGAGTTGAATGGAGCTCCCCCTTGATGTAAACTCCCCCTCGTTTTGAGGTCAAGAAATATCGAGATATGGAATGCTTGCAAAAATATTTAGATGGCACAACAAATAGAAGCACAAATATATATATATAAAGCAAGATAAAAAGAAAATAAAGCATTTCATTGATAAGCAAATGATACAAAAGACTAATACATAAATATGTTTCTAGAAAACTATTCTAGAAAATAGATACTTAGTTGCCATCTAAGTGGTCTTGGTCTTGCAACAAAAAGTTTGGATGATTTTATTTGTGAAAGGTTTTTATTTTTGGAGGATGGAATGGAAGCTTGATAGTTTATGGGAATGGATGTGGAGTGGAATGGTTATTTGATGAGGATGTTGGAGATGTCTTGGAGAGTAGATGCTCAATCCATGTGAGGTGTTCATTGATGGCTAGGCTTTGTTGTTGTAGATAATTGCAACAAATGCAATTTTGGATGTGGTTTTCAAATTAGATCAAATTTGGTGATGGAGATGGGTTGATGGGTGATGTTTGTTGATCCAATTTTTGTTGGGTGAGATGGAGAGCTAAGAGAGCATTTAGCTCATGAGCTTCTTTGAGCTCATCATCGAACTTTGATTGTTCGGAAGATAGTGATGGTGATGGTGGAGTGGATGGTAAGGGATGAGAGTTTTGTTGGAGTTGTTGGTGGGATTGTGTGTGATTGTCCATAGATTGAGCATCTACCCCAAAGGGGTTATTGGGAAGTTTGTTTGTGAGAGTGATGGTGAGTTCATCTTGTTGAGCCAAGATTGTTGTGGAATGATTTTGTTGTGATGAGTTGTTTGGATGAATGTGGGAAGTGGGTATTGGTTGAGAGGTGGTGACATGGGTTTGATCAAGTTTACGTTTCCAAACCGGTTTAACCGAAATTTTGGCAACTCTTGAGGTTTTTGGTTTTTGGTTGTTGAATGAAGACATTGTGGTGGTTGATGAGAGGAGATAGTAAATGAGTGAAAGGTGGTTGAGTGAGTAATAAATGAGGGTGAATGGTATTTATAGATGGATGAATTTGTGTTTATGGAAGGTTGAAATGTGTTGTTTTTGGGGAACAAAAGGTGTTTGTGAATTTTGGGAAGTGAGGAATCAAGATAGGGTGAAATTGGCTGAAAAGCAAACAGTGAACAGCAACCCTCGACCTTACAGATGGCCGGTCACCTTAATTCAGGGCCGGTCACCTTAATAATTAAGGTGACCGCCCTTATGAATTAAGGGTGCCGCCCATCTGGTAGATTCCAGATTTCCAGAAACGGGTTTTTGGTAAAGTTTGTCCAAAAAGAGGTTTGTTTTGTGATTTGGTTATGGGCAAGACCAAGTTTTGAGGCAACAAAGCATGTATATTCTTGGAATACTTTTATAGAAAAGTATTTATGCATGCAATTAGTTAGTTAATCTCATGCAAGAATATGTAAACTAGCTACCAAGTGATAAAGCATGTAATATGTAATAAATAAAAGAATGCATGCATGCAAGACCAATATGTTACCTAAGATACTAAACTTAGTGTAAGGGCAACTATCTTAGTGTTAAGGCAACTATAGTGGAAACTAGTGATGGAGCAAATGAGATTATATCACTCTTGATTATGTTCTAGTGTGTGCCTATATGAAACAAATTTGGAGTAAAGATTGTTTTGATCTTTGTGAAAAGATAAACAATTATTAACCTCCTTAAATTTACTTTGCTTACTACTAAATATCATAAATATGTATATATTGGGTTACATACACATAGATGATGAGAGTAAGACTATAATGCATGATTTTGAGAAAAGCGTTTTTATTGTTATTTCAACAATGAGTTTTCCTAATCGTGAGAATCATTTTTGAAAAGAATTGAGGTTTTCTTTTGAAACTATAATTGTGCAAATAAAATATCTCAATTCTCGGTTTTGTACGAAATAGAATCCTAGATTTAGATTTAGGAAGAGATAAAAGAATTAATTGGGGTTATGCAATTTTTGAAAGAAATTTATTCAAGAGAATTTAATCTACTTGTTCCATCATTCCTAATCCTAGACGCAAGTGGTTAAATAATTCACGCTTAAGGGGCTTAGTGAAAATGTCCGCTATGTTATCTTCCGAGGCCACTTTTTCTATTGTTATGTTTCCTTTTTGTACGTTATCCCTAAGGAAGTGATGACGTATTTCTATATGCTTAGTCCTAGAGTGTTGTACGGGATTCTTACTTAAATCTATTGCTCCTTTATTATCGCACATTATAGGTACATCTTCTAACCTAATGCCATAGTCTACGAGAGCTTGTTTCATCCATAGTGCTTGTTGACATGCCTTTCCGGCGCTTACGTATTCGGCTTCGGTAGTAGAAATAGCAAGAGCGGTTTGCTTCTTCGAAAACCACGATGTTAGACAACATCCCATAAACGTACAAATACCGCTAGTGCTTTTTCTATCTACGTAGTCTCCCGCATGATCTGAATCCGCATAGACAATGGTTTCTATGCCGGATCCCTTAGGATACCATAATCCTAAGTGTATAGTGCCTTTAATGTATCGGAAGATACGCTTAACCGCTTCTAGGTGAGAGGTTTTGGGATCCCCTTGAAAGCGGGCACAAAGGCAAACACTAAACATGATATCGGGTCTACTTGCCGTTAAGTATAGTAAACTTCCTATCATTCCTCTATACTTAACATTATCTACGGACTCACCATCTTCATCCTTCGTGAGTTTGATTTCCGTAGACATAGGTGTCCTAAGTGGTTTAGAGTCTTCTAGGCCGAATTTCTTAAGCATTTCTTTAATATATTTAGATTGATTAAAAAATATTCCGTCTTCTAATTTTTTAATTTGTAATCCTAAGAAGAAGTTTAGTTCTCCCATCATACTCATCTCAAACTCGTCATGCATGATTTTGGCAAATTCATCACACAATCCTTGACAAGTTGAGCCAAATATAATGTCTTCGACATATATTTGAACAATGATAATATGTTGGTCACTTCTTTTTGTGAAGAGAGTGTTATCTACCATTCCCATGGTGTAATTATGCTTAACCAAGAATGCCTTTAGTCTATCATACCAAGCCTTTGGAGCTTGCTTAAGACCATATAAGGCTTTCTTTAGTTTATATACATAATTAGGTTTTGCGAAGTCAATGAATCCCGGAGGTTGTGTCACATATACCTCCTCATTGATAAAACCGTTAAGGAATGCACTCTTCACATCCATTTGGTATAACTTAAAATCTAGGGCGCATGCATAGGCTAAGAGGATTCTAATGGATTCTAATCTAGCTACGGGTGCATAAGTTTCGTCATAATCAATTCCTTCTTGTTGATTATAACCTTGGGCGACTAACCTAGCTTTATTCCTAGTTACTATTCCATTTTCATCTAATTTATTCCTAAAGACCCATTTGGTTCCTATTATAGTCATATTCCTAGGATTTTCAACTAACTCCCAAACATCATTAGACCTAAATTGATTTAATTCTTCTTGCATGGCCATAATCCAATTTTCATCTTGTAATGCTTCATTTATATTTTTAGGTTCTATGGTTGAAACAAAACAAAAGAAGTTACTTTTGTCTTGAGTTTGTGATCTAAGGGTTCTTTGATTTAGGTGTCCTATGACATTGTTTAAAGGGTGTGACTTAGTTTCCTTTATATTTACAATTTCATTTTCTCCTAAATTTTCTACTTCAATATCATCGCTTAAGGGTTTCGTTTTACTAACCTCAATTGCTTCTTCTTCTATAATTTCATCATCTTCTAAGGGTAATGTCTTAGGTGGTGGAGGAGTTTCATCAAATGTTACGTTTAAGGATTCTTCAACTTTCATAGTGTGTTTATTTAAGACTATATATGCTTTACTATTTTGTGAGTATCCTAGAAAAATTCCTTCATATGATTTAGGGTCAAACTTAGTGAGATAATCCTTAGTGTTTAGAATAAAACATTTACTTCCGAATACTTTAAAATAGCCTATGCTAGGTTTTCTACCTCTTAGTAACTCATAAGGAGTTTTTCCTAGTATTCGTCTAATTGACACCCTATTAATTATATATGTTGAAGTATCTACGGCGTGACACCAAAATTTTTGTGGAATAGATTGTTCATTTAACATGGTTCTACTCATTTCTTGTAATGTCCTATTTTTACGTTCAACTACCCCATTTGATTGCGGAGTACGTGGAGCGGAGAAATTGTGAGATATTCCATTTAAATCACAATATTTTCCGAATTGTACTTCGTTATCAAATTCCCTACCATGATCCGTCCTAATAGATACTATAGAGCATCCTAATTTATTTTGTATCATTTTACTAAATGTTTCAAATTTTTCAAAGGCTTCGGTTTTATCACTTAAGAACTTAGTCCACGTGTATCGTGAATAGTCATCTACAATAACTAGGGTGTAGCGATTGCCACCATAGCTCCGCACGGCGGAAGGACCGAAAAGGTCCATGTGTAGAAGTTCTAGACATCTAGTTGTTGATATTATATTTTTGGGTTTATGGCTAGCATGTGTTTGTTTACCTATTTTACACGCGTCGCAAAAGTGTTGATTATATTTTAAACTAGGAAAATTCCTAACTAATTCCTTAGACACTAATGATTGTATTTGTTGCATGTTTGCATGACCTAGTCTCCTATGCCACAAAGTGGAGGTTTCATCTAGTGTTGTTAGGCATATTTTATCTTCCGATTTGTTTCCTAGTTTCATAACGTAAATTCCGCCTTTCCTAATTCCTTCACCTATTATTTTGTTATCTTTCCTAATTACGCTACCTTTTTCCGTAAAAGTGACACTACACTTATTGTCACAAATTTGTCCTACGCTAAGCAAGTTATAAGATAAGTTATCTACATGCTCAACATTATCAATAGTTAGGGAGTCTTGAGAAATCGTACCTTTGCCAATGATTTTACCCCTACGATCACTACCAAAAATAACGTTACCTCCGTTGTAGGCTTTGTACGTTGAGAAGAGGTTGCGATTACCCGTCATATGCTTTGAGCATCCGCTATCCTTTACCCATTCGTCATGCTCCAAATTAACCCCTAGACACACTTCATTTGATGCTTGTGCAACGAAACAATCTTCATCACCAAGTCCCTTTCTTCGCGTCATTCTTCTTTTGACTTGTACGAACTTTCGCCTTTTCGCTAGTCTTTTGAATTCTCTAACCGCCTTCGCATATTCTTCGTCACTTTCGGAACTAGAGGTGTCATCATCACTTGATTCCACCTTAGTTGACATTACTTCATCATGTTTGCTTTCGTCATGGCTTTCGTTGTCTTCGGCGTCGTTTCCTACACATAAAACATTTGAACTAGTAGTACTAGTACTAACATCAACTAAGTATTTATCTACCATACTTTCTTTGTGTGCATGATTATCTTTGACTTGACATTTCTCTTGGTGATATTCTAAAACATTTTTCCACATATCATTTGCCGTTTTACAAAAAAATATTCTTTCATATTCAACACAAGATATAGCTTTATATATAATAAACTTAGCCAAGTTATTTAATTTTTCAAAAGTATTATTTATTATTTCAATATCACCAATAGAAATGACATGCCAAAGATGATAGTGTATTGATTTTACATAAGCTTCGAATCTATTTTTCCATTCAAGAAAACTTTCATTTTCAAGGAATGGTGGTTTAAAATCAATTTTCCCTTCTAAATATTTTTCCATTTCCATAGATCGATTTCAAGTTTTAAAATACAATATATTTTAAAAATCTTGTTAGACGTGGCTCTTGATACCAATTGTGGAAAACTA
>LBNU01019683.1:104893-121385 GCA_014162995.1 Artemisia annua
AAACTATGCACTAAACGGTACCCCGTAAAAACAATATTGCACAAAAAATACACCTACTCACCATATTAGGTGGCCGGTTATGGACATGTGTCTAAGACACATGTCTAGCTTACAATCTACATATATAAACACTACACCTAATTTCTCATACATACAATCTCATATTAGATCAAAAAAATTCTGCATTTCCTCTCTTGTTGCTGTTGTTGTCGTGACTTCCCAAGATCAAGATCATCAAAAATTTTTAATACAAGTATATTTTCAAGTACTAGTGATCTATTACAAGGTTTTGAAATAGAAACCTATAGATTTGTTAGGTTTTTCTAAAACAACTAATCACCACCACTTCAAGTAAGTTTATCAATTTCTTTTTCATAAATTTTAACAAATTTCTTACAAGGTTCATGTAATTTTATTGTATATGTACAAGCATGTAAAAATCTATACCACTAAACTTATGTTTTGTATCATTTTTATTTTAAAAATGAATTACTTGTGAACCTTGGTGAAATGATTGAAATGGTGATGTTAGGGAACCCATGACACCCTAAGAAGGTGTATGGTAGATTAAGGGATGAGTTGTTGTTGATAGTAGTGGATTTGGACATGTACAAACCAAGTTATATCATTTTTGGAACTATATATAAACATTCTGTCCCTATTTTCAAAATTGGGTAAATTCAGTAAGTCTTGGTATATTTTGGACCTAAGATATAGAAAATACATTCTTAGATGAAACTATGGCCTTTTGAACCGCTAAAAACGGACCTATAACGAAGAAATTATGCCAAAAACAAGTTGCTACTAGACTTGAACATTTTCCGGAAAATTCATTGCTGATGTACGAATTAACTTGGCCAAAAACGAGCCTTAGACCTTTCCAAAACTTGCCAAACTATTGAAAATATGTTAGTATATATTTTTACCTTTCCGGGGATATAAAGAACTTGAAAATCGGCCTTATAACGAATTAGTTATGATTTTTCGAAAGTTATTATTTTCACTAATAAACCACCAGCACTTACCCAGAAATTTTCTAAGTATACCTAGAAACACCCATGTTGAGAGCCATTTTCCCGTCAATTGACTCAGTTTTGGAGTTTTGGACCACAAGGAACAAAAGTTAGAGCACCTGGCCTAGTTTTCAAATCAAAAAGCCGTTCGTCATTTGGACTTAAGATGAGTAATCTACAGCCATCCAAATATTCATAAAAACTGCCCAGAAATGGCAGCTTTAGCCTAAAATACCATACTTCTCGACCATTTAGCATAAAATCTAGACACTTTGAGCAAAACTTCACTCCTGAACATTTTGAGGCTTGGTGCTAGGCTTTCCAGAAATACCAATTTTATTTCCTAACTCTCAATATTCACTGATTTACAACTAGTTTTCCGAAGCCATTTTTAACCGTATTTCAAAAATTGTCTAAGTGTTGTATCTTACGTCTAAAAGCTAAATTTCACTATATTTCACTATATAACTACCGTATAACATTATCAAACCATATGAACATGTAATAATCACCATGACCTTATACGAAGATGTAAATTATATTTTCGCCAACAATATATATTTTGAATACAAAAACGAGTGGTATAGATTATAGTGCAAGTGCATACATGAACCGATTTCATAATCTAAAGTAGATTACATGCATTCATTTTAGGTTGCGGCTAGGAGTTGCACCTCATTACTTCAGTTCATACATTCCATATTATGCCATTCCTTGAGGTGAGTTTTCATAGCCCCGTTTACATTTTTATTGTTTTCAAATCCCACGGGGGAGAATACATTGCACCATTTTTCATACGAGCCTAAGTATCAAATCCATATACATTACTTAAGTTACTACATTGCCATGTTTTAAGTCCCCACCATCATGAACCGTTAATTGTATTTAAGCGAGAGTGAGTGGATAGATCTATTGAGGGTGACGCCTCCATCCGTGTTGGGGTTACCAACAGTCAAGCGGATGCATTTCATTTGATCATTCCAAGTGTTTGGCAAAGCACTCCATTTGGGGCATTACCTACAGTCTAGCTTCGGGGTCATGAGCTTAAGTAATATTGTACAATTTTACAACCATATGACGGGTAGTCATACAATCATGTGACGGGTAGTCATACACTTATATTTATGGTTATCGTATAACATTCATTTTCCTAAACCTATGATTTCTCACCAACATTATTGTTGACCGTTTTAGCAATGTATTTTCAGGTTACTAAGATAACAACATGTGACTTGCATATGGACCATCATGGAGTCGAAGAGTCGACGCGTCTTACCTTTCATTTTATGCACTTATGTAACGTTTGATCAAGTTGAACTATTTTTCATGAACTTGTAACACCATTATGGGACCTATTTTGTAAACTCTGAATGTTTTAATGATCAAACGATGTATTTTCAAAACGACACTTTAGGTCGTTCAATATAACCTTGTATGAGATGCCCTGTTCGTTACACCCAGGTATTCCATTCCGCTGCCATATAACAGGTAAATTCAGGGTGTGACATAGGCATAGTACTGGATTCCATGAAGTGGTTTACAAAGGCGGCTACATCATCTTTGAAGACTTCATAGTACGTTTTCAGAAATAGGAACGAGAATCCGTCTGGACCCGGGGATTTATCACTGCCACAGTCCCAAACGGCATTACGAATTTCATCGGAAGTGGCCCGTTGTTGAAGCATGTTAACATCATTCGGGCAAAGGGTAAAGAACCCGGGATTAGAGTTAGCGTCAAATGCAGAATCAAACGCTTGAAATTTGCTTTTGTAAAACTTGAAGAACTCGTCTTTGATTCGTTGTGGATTGGAGATCCATTCTCCCTCAACAAGGATCCCTTGAACCGATTGTTGGCGACGCTTATAATTGAGAATTCCATGAAAGAACTTGGAGTTCTCGTCCCCTTCCACGTCCCAAGGAACCTTTGCTTTTTGCGCTATATCCATAGATAAGAATCTATGAAAATCTTCTCGCTCTTTCATCAACTGAATTCGGCAATGTCTTTCTTCATCCGTAGCGGTTGAAGAATCTAGTTTCCTTTCAAGCACATTAAGAGAATTCTGAATAACTTGCATGCGAGAGGTATCCATGAGTCTAGATTCATGATGCCAACCTTTTATTTTTGACTTGAAAATTTTGAGATTTTGCTTTAAAGATGATTGAAGCCCCAGATTTTGATTAAAGTATTCCTCGTTAATCGTCTTGATCATGGTATTAAAGCCTTCACGTTGCATCCATGAATTATAAAGTTTGAAGGGGATGGGGCCAAAGTCCGTTTTGTCTACATGAAGTAGGATCGGGTTATGATCAGACCATAGTCTATCTAGGACAGTAGCTTTAAGATCAGGGCAAGCTGTAATGACATCCTCGGACAATAGGAAACGATCAAGTTTACTTAGTTTTGATCCCGCTTTGTTCATCTAAGTGTAAAGACGACCACCCATTGGGATTTCAGAAAGACCCGACCTGTCAATGAAGGAGTTGAATGCTTGGGCATCGGAATGAGAAAAGATAGAACCACAACGCTCAGATTCAGTTCGAACTTCATTAAAGTCACCACATATTATATATCTACCATGGTTATTAGATATGAAATTGTGGAGACGTTGCCATAATAAAGATTTCGCCGTTGAATCTTGTGGCCCGTATACATTTACCATAAAGAATGTGTCGTCCAAGTGGGTCCATTTACCTTGCACTACGATAAAGTTATCATCGCACCACAAGTTAGATTTAAGGGTAAATTGCAAAAATGGTCCTTGACGTTCCGCGAAATAGCAAACATGGGACCGAGACAAAAAGTAGCGCAAAAAAGACACCAACGTTCCACATTTTTGCAAAATCGCCACCGAGAGGCCTTTTCCGTTAGCTTCCGTTAGTTTTCCTCGTTAAGTGCAGTGAAATGACTAATATACCCTCGTCTTCTTCTCCATTTGAATTTCTTTTTAATTTATATTTAACTTTAATAATAAACGAAGAACATCAAGAGCAAAAACCCAGGCATTCAAATCAAAACCCAGATCCAACAATACTCTTGTTGCTACAAGAATCAAAGAATATAAGTGGTCTCGGCTTCTACAAGTATGAGCGGATGTTTTGTTTGCTTTCAATAATAGATTAATTTAAGCCCGGGGCAGAAAAAGTCTTTGGTCTTTTCTTGTTTTAAATCTTGTCATGTTATTTTCCAGGTAGAGAAGTTGGTTACTTACATTACTATAATACTATACAAAATACATGGATTCACTCAATTAATCACCTATACAACTATACTGGTCCATTACCTTTGTAGTTTCCTTTGTAGTGAGTTAATATCTGGTCCATTACCTTGCAGCATAATCAGTGTGCACTAGGGAAGCAGACAAATTAGTTGAATCTTCACTAGATTGTATTTGTGCCTTGACCTGTTGCTACAAAAATATAACCTAAATACATAATAAAAAGTCAAACCCACCTTTGTTTGCCTTCAGCTTCAACAAAGTCAACAATGAAACCCACCACCACCACTCGTCCATCTCCGCTATCACCTCCGTCCGCTTCACCGAATCACTACCACCAACCACACGATGGTGAACCCACCATATACAAAATCAGTAGTAGTTAAGATAAGCAAATCTAGAGTAGTTAAGATGTATACCTTGTTTCCGGCGACATCTTCTTCACCGGTAACTGCTGGTGATGATAGAAAATGAGGGAGTTGTTGGATCCTCGCTATTTGGAAGAACCCAATCGAATTCAAGAATTATGATGCAAGGTAATGAGGGAGTTCCGGCGACACATCCTCCTTCCACCACCAAAGGGTGTGAACTCAAAGTCATGCCCATTAAAATCCAAGTCTAAGCCAAGAAACCTCTCGGGTATAAAACTTTCAGGGTCCTCCCAAACTTTTGGGTCGCGACTCGCGACTAATTGCCCATATGTTAACCCATATTTGAGAATTTTTTGGGATTGTATAGTTCATCACTTCACAGGCTTCAATGGCGCGTCGAGGAATTAGGACAGGAACAACTGGGTGCAATCTTAGTACTTCTTTAATGAAAGCAGTGAAATAAGGCAACTTAGAAAGATCAAAGTCCATGAGAGAGTTGGACTTGATTTCTGTTTTTAGCTCTTCTTGTACTTTCTCCATGATATTTTTGTTCTTTAACAACTCAGCCATTGCCCATTCTATGGTTGCCGTCACGGTGTCTGTACCTGCTATGAATAATTCCTGCGTGTAGTGAAAGTATGAAAATCAGATTTATATTCGAATAAAGTAAGACATATGGTCTCTCCTAATAGATTTTTTATGGTTGGATCTGGGTTTTGATTTGAATGCCTGGGTTTTTGCTCTTGATGTTCTTCATTTTTTATTAAAGTTAAATATAAATTAAAAAGAAATTCAAATGGGGAAGAAGACGAGGGTATATTAGTCATTTCACTGCACTTAACGAGGAAAACTAACGAAAGCTAACGGAAAAGGCCTCTCGGTGGTGATTTTGCAAAAATGTGGAACGTTGGTGTCTTTTTTGCGCTACTTTTTATCTCGGTCCCATTTTTGCTATTTCGTGGAACGTCAAGGACCATTTTTGCAGTTTACCCTAGATTTAATGAAAAGAGAAGTGTCCCACATCGTAATGAGACCCCCTGAACGACCCCGAGCCATGCTACACGCAAAATCAAAGGAGTAGTTGCCCCACATAGTTTTCAACCGATACAATTCTAGCCTTGTCATTTTAGAGTCTAGTAGACAGTTTAGACCAGGTCAAATGATGAGTTGGTGATATAATACGATGTTCTAGAACTCAATTTGACAGTGATCTTATATGATTCTTATAAGAAGTCAAACAAATTTAAAAGTTCGTTTGTTGTTGAGGCAACACTATATTTTAATGTAGCTGACCTTAGCTCTGAACTTAGAGATAAGCGACTCTAATTGATAAAATATGCAAAAAGAACAAGAGATTCAAAAAATGTTTTTTCTATAGACAACATTGGTTGGATGTTGCAATATATTCACGATCAGTTATTGTGAAATGGCTTTCCTAGCGACTCAAAACAAGTGTGAGACTTGTTTGATAAAAGGGGTTGTCGACTCGCACAATAATCACATTGTAACCAATGCTAATTTGCAACCTTGGATCAAATGGTTTCTCAGAGAGAATAAGTATATACTCTATATAGTGGGCACCCCATCATGTGAAGTTGAGACTACATCCCCATGTGCTGGCTTGTACTAGACAAATAAATTAGGGAAGGAGATCCCCTCAAGTTGAAAAAATAACTTGACTCAATTTGGGGGAATGTGAGCCATTAGATTTGATCCAATGACTCAAATTAAAAGAAGTTCTTTTGATTTGAGCCATTGGATCAAATCCAATGGCTTACAAACACCGAACTTGAGTCAAGTTATTTTTTTAACTTGCGAGAATCTTCTTCCATAAATTAGAGACCTTATCCTCTTGCAACAACCATACCATGTTTTCATTAAATAGCCATTTCTCTACGTTTCATGTAATGCCACTTTTCATTTGACAATAGGTAATGGATTTGAATCATAAATGATAGCATCAATTAGAATAGTCCAAAAACACTTGGCACCTTGTTTTAGTTCTTGAAGATAAGGATTGTTGATCATTGAGGTCACAATGGTCCTCAGAACAATAGATATCCTTGTGCCGTCCTGTCGTGGAGAAAAGTGCTGTCACATTAGCACCTTTCCCCAAAACATTATAATTCATCACAACGTCAAAACCTCCTTCTCTCACATAACACCAGTTTCTCGTGCCGTCGTGCGCCATTTTACCCCACATATTTTTATTTATCTTTTTTCATTTAAATAAAATAACATATTAAAATTTTTATTAATAAAAAAATGCATTAATTAAGAAAAAGACATAATCCGTTCGGTTGATTAATCCAACAAAACTTTAACAAGAATCTACCCCATAATCCTTAGAATCGGATACCAGCTCATAAGAATCCACATTTTGGGTATTAAAACACTAGGCCCATTATCACAATTAACAAAAATCACATAATAAACCCATTAATATAACAGCATTTAACTTAACATTAGGGGTGTTCATGGTTCGGGTAATAAACCGAATAAACCGAAAACCGAACCGAATCGAACCGAAAAAAAATGAACAGAACTTATAACCGAACCGAATTAAAAATTCGGTTTTCGCTTTGGATATGGGTTTAGCTATCTGAACCGAAAACCGAATTTATATAAATATATATATATATATTTTATATATTTATATTATTTTATATATATAAAATGTCCATTAAAATTTTGTACTAACATAAAAAACACTTTTTGTGCTTGAAATATTTTTTTTGCCAAAAATATATATAATTTAATTATAAAAAAACATAAATAGTGTAATTCAAATACAAAATTCGGTTTTCGGTTTTAACCCATAACCGGACCGAACTTCGGTTTGGTTTTCGGTTCGGTTCGGTCATAGATATTTTCGGTTCGGTTCGTTTTTCGGTTATGACCCAATTTTTTTTTTAACCGAACAACCCGAACCGAATAAACCGATTAACCGAGAACCGAACCGATGAACACCCCTACTTAACATCATACTAGCACGGTTATAGCTGAAAAACAAATCATTTTAACCTTTTTTCTTCCTTTGGCAGCTCCAAGATCTGCAACAAAAACATAAAACACAAACACAAAAACACACAAACACATCACAGAAAACAAATAAACCACACAAACACAAAAAAGAGAACGAAAAAAAAAAAAAAAAAATGCGACAATAATACGGGAAAATGCAGGCCGGGTACCCTCTTGGTGCCGTCGGGTGGCATTTTTCGAGACCATTTGGGCTGGTCGTGACGGCTCATGACACGAAAATACGAGTCCCGGTGTGGTTGTGGCGTCGTCGGGTGACGTTTTCCGGGACCATTTGGGGCACGGCGCAAGGTACCCGAGGCTCTTAGATGATCGAGAAAAATGATACTTGAGATTGTTTTCTTGAAAGATAATATTTTATGGGTCGTTAACTTAATGGTTAATCATTATCAAATGTAATCAACTAACTATTATATTTTTTTATGTGTATCAAACTATTTTTTTTCTTTTCTCACATACGAATTTTTAATAACTTTTATTGTGTGTATCATTATGGTGATATTATTACATGTCTATCCGTAATAAATATATAACAGATATAAATTAAACGCAACATGTATATATCGAACGGAAAGGGATTAAGTGGTGACTCCAAACACCTCATTCTCCTAGTTAAGGTTGGACATTTTTGGTTTTTTGAGGAGATAACTTAGACGTTATGTGGAGGAAATGTAACGTATATAAGTGTAACGAAACATGTATATATTGAACGGAAATAGATTAAGGTGCCACGTAATAATCTCACCAAAAAAAAAAAAAAAATAGAAGTTANAAAAAAAAAAAAAAAAAAAAATACTAGTTGATTGGATCCATTTAGAAATGATTATCTTTGATTTAAATATTGGGGCAATTCCATATATACCAACTTAAACCTCATAATTTCATATTTCCCCAAACACATGCTTTAAATGCATTGTACATGTGCACTAAAAACTTGTGTTTTGGGTAAATATGAAAGTTTGATATTTAAGTTGCGTAAATATGAAACTAGTTATAATACCCGTGCACGCACGGGGTTTTTTTTAAAAAGGTTTAATTATTTATTATTACCGATTAAGAAACGAACAACTTAATGTTGGTGAACTAAAAATAAGAAAGAGGAAAGCTAAGGTACTCCAAAATCGTAATACTTTTATATGGCTGAAGTTGGTTGGTTCTTTTGACCAATTCTAAATTACATAGATAAAGTTACTTTCTCAACAATGTTCAAGTATTTTTGCAATCACTTAATAACCTCAGTATTCTTTCACAATTTGCTATTGTGTATTTTCTCATGGAAAAAATCCATGGAGCATTAGTATCATGGTCAATGTAGTCCAGTTTCTATGTTCTTATAGCATTAACACTATTTGGTATCATCTTCTTTATGTTAGTTTCTATGATACTCTCTTAATTAGCAAATGTATCTAGTTAAGCATAATAGAGCATGATAACAACAGTACCTAACATCTGGAATTGATAATTCAGAGATGGATATCTTTTATAACCTCAACTAATGAAACAGGAAATCAGATGACTTCTGTTCAAGTTCTCCAAAGAAGGGGAGTCCTTTACTTGTCACTCTCAAATGTTTACGTAGTGAGGTTAACCTAAGGCCTCAATTGTCTTCATCAAGTTGGAGTAAAACTCTCCTGAATGGATTTGTAGTTTGCACTATTGTATCTCCACATACATGCAATATTGTAGAAACATAAGCAAGAGAAAAATGCAACGACTAAAAGTAGTTCCAGTATACCAACAATAAATCAATTCAAAGTCAAATAAACACCACTCCTTGAAATAACAAAAGATGCACCAGAACGCTAGAGCCTAATAAGAAAAAGATGCACCAGAACGCTAGAGCCTAATAAGAAAATGACTAATCAGCCAGTACCCAAAAATGAAGTCCCCATCAGTAAGTGAGAATTACATAAGTGAGAATGTGGAGAGTTATAACTTGTAGTCATTTTAATCATGACATCTTTGTGCATGTCAATTTCTGCAAATATCCCTGCTCTAGACAATACCAAAAAGAAGTTAATGATCCTCTTACAAAAACTCCATTCGGATCTTTCACTGCCATTTTTATATAGTGTTAATTTGCTAATCTAGTGGTCCAGCTTCTCGTATAAAGGACTCACTTTATAGATTGTATAGTGAAGAATCTCCAAGCCTGTACAACCCAGAAAAAGATCTTCATGTTAAACATAGATCTGGCCGGCCTAAAACATCAGTAATAGTTGAAAATGGAAGTTTATAATAATAAAAAAGGCATAGGCTTTAAAGACGCACATAGCAACACCCGAAGTTGGGCCGAATAGTGAATCTGGTTCACTTTAAGTCAGGCCCAAAGTGAATGGGTGAGAAAGTTTTTAAGCTCCAAATCGCCCATCAAAAGAAAAATGTTGAGTCACATCACTTGCAAACCATATATTGGTGTTATATCAAGTCTTAAAAAAATATTATTAGTTGTATACCCATTACCCAACAGTTCGTCGGCATCTTTTCATGGGTTTTTTCATGTTTAACTTATAATAAGAATATTTAGATTTTTAACATATAATAACTCTACCTCAATTGATCTTAAAACTTTAGATAGTTTAATACTTGATTCAGCTATAATAGTATTAGTTAGTTGTAATGGCCTTCCTTCATTATGCATTCTCCATCTCTATAAATAAGGTGGAAATAGTTATTAGGTAGTTGAGTAGAGCACTAAAATTAGGAAATTTAAGACATTAAAGAGCATATAATCAGCAAGGTCATACATGCATTGCTACACAAAACAATAAGTTAGGAAAAGAACCAAGTATATTGCCATTGTATTCATTCGATTTTTAGGTAATTATAGACAAATCGTAAGTATTCCTTTGAGAATGGGTCAAAATAGGTTGGACGGGTCAAACATAATGAAGGTGGAATTAATAATATTATCGAAACCAAAAAGGAATAGCATAAAATTGGAAATGGGTCAAGATGAGCGGTAAAGAAAATATAAGTGATTATAACTAAAGTTCTAAAATCTGTGTATACAATGTACTTTGCATATGGTGTCTTTCTACGTAAAACCTTCTTTTGGGAGTTGCTCATGTGTGAATAAATGGTATTTCTTTTATTTGCTGAGTAACAAATACTAATATAATAAACGGCCTTAACTCTTCGATCTAAAAGCTCCAATTTAAAGTTCAGCTTATTTGCATAATTGAACCACAAAAAAAAAGTGTGCCATGAATCCCATGGTTTTACATAACTCAACAGACAACAAAAATCTCATTGTGCAATGAAGCCGTTCTTGATTTCCTTAATCGATACCCCAAACTCTTTTAAGAAAAAGAAAACTGCATTAATCCTTAGGCTTGAACCCATTTTCTTATATACCCATGTTTCCATCATTGATGACTCTTGAAACTCTAATTCAATGAATTATAAAGGAAGCAAATAAAATTTTGAGGGAATAAAAAACGGGTGTAAACTAAAAAAGGAGTGCAGTGGCCACCATAGTTTCATCAAAATGTTAGTACCTTTGCATGTATTAGAAGTATTGACTCATACATGCAAAGGTAATAACATTTTATCCAGTGGCCACTATACTTTAATCCCACATCCCACTTAATGTTGTACTTATGGAATACTTATTAGCTGAGCTTCAGTTAACACAACTCACTTAGTAAAATTTGTGTTGGAAATCAACATTGACACGCTTCTAAAACATACAAAATATGCACAAAACACATAACGTTAATAAGTGACATAAAATTTACCACATCAACAGGTCACTTGCCCCGACCTCCAGGATGACTGACCTCATCTCTAGAAGAGCATGCATTTTCTGTAACTGATGTAAATATCAACAACAGCATCACCTGATGATATCAAAAGTGTTTAGAATGTGAAGCTAAAAGAGTTGTATTATATAAATTAGTAATGTACTATATAAGTTCAAATCTAATCTAACACTGAAAATGTTACAACTAAATAGGTCTTGTAACATGTCAAAAGTGTTCTTTTCTATTCTATATGAAACGAACTGTATCATAGTAGGTCAAAAAGTGTTCTTTATATCATTGAGCAAAATTACATTGGTTCATCTTTAATCTAAATGGCTTAACAAAGAAAGAAAAAAAATTAAAAAAAAAAAAAAAAAAAAAAAAAAAAAAACTTAGAAAAGGTTTCCATCTTTTGATGGGTTTGGTTGAAACAAGAAAACGTTTGTGGTTTCTTTTTTAGCAGCTTTTGATTGCTTGTTAAATAAGGGAAAATTCCATAAACACCCCATCCGTACTATGACNAAAACGATAATCATACCTTGCATAGATGATTTATGAGTCATTTATTTTGATCCTTTTACGTGTCTCTTACTGTATAACCCAATGGTAGATCTTGAAACAAAACTAAATATTTAATAGATTGAGTCAATGGACAAAGAGTTTAAAAGACAAACAACCACAATCTCTTTTGGAAGACATAAAACACCTTAACTTTCTAGTATTTTGTCTATAAGCTATTGTTTTAGAAGACAAGTAAAAGCAACAATACAGGACCTTGGTTCATTCAGCACAATAACTTTCAATATATTTGTAGAGTTTTTTCAATTTATTCAAACAACATTTAACAATAATTTGGCTCACAAGTCCTAGTCAAACAACTTTCAATATATTTGTGCCTATTATTTCCTATCCCACAATTAGGGGTGTCAAAAAACCCGAACTCAAATAAGCATATTCGGTTCGGGTTACTCGGATCAATAATTTTATTCGGCTTGTTCGGGTCAATCCGAGTAACCCGAATACTAAATAGGGTCGGGCTCGGGTTGAAAATGTTTAACTAACTCGGGTTCGGGTTGACCAGATTGACCCGAAAAAGGATTTTATTTATTTATTTAAATTTAATTTTATACTTTATCTATTTAAATTACTCTAGTAAATTTGTTACATTTTACTCATATTCGGGTTGACCTGAACCCGACTAACCCAAATTTAAATAGGGCCGTCAGGTTCGCGTATGCTAATGTCATACTAAAATTGTAGATGATAATAAAATTAAAAACATAAACACAATGCAGTAACACAATTCCAATAGGCCTATCAAGTACAACCAACAATAAAAAAATCAAATAAAGATGTTTCAATCTGCCTATGGTACCTGTGTATAGAAGAAAATGAGGCGAAAAGTAGACAGCCATCCATCACAGCATATAAATTCGTTACTATTCCCACACAAACCACATGTATATCATCACCTTCAAGATCAACATCATGAAACCCCTTCCAAACACTTCTTAAAGCTGTAAATTTGTAGCTGACGCAACAATTATGTTTGTTTTATTTCTTAAATTTCAGTAGTATATACTATAAACAAACAATAGCCACAATCAATATAAAAATTTTAATAATGCTGAAGGGTTAATTGATTAAAAGTTTATTTTTTTATTAATATTGTTTAGCATAATTATCAATTGAAGAACAAAGAGAAAAAACCCATAATTTAATGATGATGATAATCAAAAACCCTAAATCAATAGATACAATAATAGGTAGAAGATTTGTTTGCATTATATTAATTGCCCGGAAAACATACCTGTGATAAGTCAAGTAATCCCCATTCCGCCTTAAGACCTTTAAGCAATTCATCATCTTCATTGATCACTTCCTGCATTTTCAACATCAATACATCCTTAAAATACCGATTAAAATTGATAACAACACAATATGTTTATATAGTTATATCCCAGAACTTTTAAACATATTTTGAAAAGCAAGTGAAGAGTGTTTACATCCACACTAAACACAATAACATAAACCCATAACTCAATTAGGCCAAAAAGGCTAAAACCCTCAATCTGTTAATTAAAACCCAAAAGCATACAACTCAATTACGCCAAAAAAGCTAAATCTATAAATTAAAATTTTAACCCAAAAGCATACCTTTGGGCTTTGATTAACCCTTAAAACAAAAGCACTATGACTAAAGATTTAATATCTTTAAATGAGCAACCGAAGATGGATATCTTTTATGGTGGATCAATCGTGGTGGCCGGGTGGTGGTCGGATGGTGGTGCCTGGGGAGGTATGAAGGTGGGTTAAATTTATTTTTTTCCCCCGATTGGGTATGAAGGTGGGTTATGTATAGAAAGTTGCATCGCATGTCACTTTTGGTACTTGAAGTTTTCAAAATTCTGTCCCGCTTTATAGATGTTTTTTCTTTGTCACACTTGTGGCACCTATATTTTTTTGTAGGATTAATCAATTTAGACGAATTTGGTTAATTTTGACCAAATTGGATTCAATTTTGACTTTTTAATAGCCAATCATGTCACTCGATTTTGCACACGTGTCATATTCAAGCATCCTGATTGGTCCAATTTTTTTCCCCATAAGATTGTTCTGTCAAAAAAACTCAGAAATGATGTAATTCTTTTATTATATAAAAGATTATCACTTAAATAATTATTTAACCAATCAAAAGTGAACAGCCAAGCTTCAAATGAGTAGCGTATTAATTCCGAAGATTAAAAAGGGTTGTAAATTACGAATTCATTTCGCAAATTATGAATTTATTTTGCAAATTATGAACTCAATTCACAAGATATGAATTCGTTTCGTAATGAGAGAACTGTAAAATACATCCATGTGGTTTACAGGTTTTGCTATCTTACATCCCTGTCAGAAACTTTTAGCAAGATATAATGGCAATTCGGGTCGGGTTCGGGTTGGCGGGTTCGAGTTGTCAAGTTGACAGGTCAGAAAACCCCAACCCGAACCTGACCCATTTAAATTATCGGGTCAGCTATGTCAACCCTAACCTGTTTACACATAACCCGAACCTGACCCATTTAACCGGTATATATACTTGGGTTGGCGGGTTAAATAGGTTATACGGGTTGAATATGTTAAATAGGTTTCGGGTTGACCCGTTTAACCCATTTTTTATACAAACGTTGTCACATTACACGAGTTAAACAGGTTAAACGGGTTTGTGAGTCGACCCGTTTAACCCATTTAACCTGTAAAATAAAATATAAATAATTTTTAATTTAATAAAAAAATCTTAAATGGGTTGGCGGGTCGACCCACTTAATTTATTCCCAACCCGAATCTGACCTGTTTAATAAAAGGGTTAGATGGGTCGACCCAAACCCGACCTGAAATCTATTTAACTCAACCCGAACATGTTAATTTTCGTGTCGGTTTCAGGTCGGATTTCGTGTCGGGTCAGAAATTGCCACCTCTAAGATATATCGCCCGTTTGGCAAACGTTTGCCACCATACATCCCTCGTTTACAATGAGGACTAACGGTGCAATTTTTTCTCCGTTATCTCTTAACGAGACAGAAAATATTACACCGTTAGCCTTCGTTAGCCAAACGTTTGCACCGTTAGTCCTCATTCTGAGAGTTTTTTTTTATTTTTTTATTTTTTATTTTTTTTTAATGATACGTAGGATTTGATTAGTATTTTGATAAGAAGTAAAAAATTACATATTTTTATAATTATTGGATATTTGGTTCCGGAACCGAGAACCGAGAACCGGTGGAACCGAACCGATCCGGCCCAAGAACCGAAAAATCTCAAAATCAAGAACTGGAACTGGAACCATTGGTTCTGATTCTGGTTCGGTTCTTCATGGTTCCGGTCTGGTTCTCGGTCCCGTTCCGGTTCTTTGGTTCTTTTGCTAATCCCTAAGTAGGGGTGAAGATGGAATGCATCAGCTTAAATCTCGTGAGGATCACACGAAACAGATGGAGCTGGAAGAAGCCCACAGGGACGAATAGTGTAAATTTTTTAGACCCACAGTCCCACAGGGACGATTTATGTAAATAACTCTTGACGAGTTTAAGTTTATAGCCACAAGGACGACATGTGTAAATCATTAGAGCCACAGGGACTTTTTATGTAATTGACAAAAGGATGAATGGTGTAATTGTTTAGAGCCACAGGGACGATTTATGTAAATTTATCTAATTAATTCTGGGTTAGTGGATGCCACGTCAGATTNTGATGATGTGCATAATTATATGATATGATCGACTATATTATTATTCACACTCCTCATATTGAGTTTAACTTAATAGATGATTTGATATAAAACGTTTTAAGATTTCAAAAGGAAAACATATTCACATAAAGATCAACCAAAGCTTTATTCATAAAACTAAATTTTGAAAACAAACTCAAAAGTACAAATATATAATTAATCATATTGATTATATATTGTTTTCATAATAAACTCTAATTGAAGGTTTTTTTTAAACAAACGTTTTATAAAACGAAAAAGAGGGGAAAACTATTCAACCCCCCCTTCTAGTTTTCCACAATTGGTATCAGAGCCACATCGCTCTAATTTTCAAAACAAATGGTTTTAAAAATTGAGTACGATCCATGTATCAAATTATCTATTAAGGAGGATTAAATATGAAAAGTGTTTTGTTGATTAACTTGTATTAGTCTTGATGTTATATACACTAATTATACTAGCTCGAAATAATATTATGCTTAAAATAAGTGTTATATGTTCGGTATCAAAAATCAGGAAGTTACACATCTTTCCTCAAAGTCAGAAAACAATTTTTTACAAAAAATAAAATTTTGAGTACCAGATGGGCGGCCCCCTTAATTGCCTGGGTGGCCCCCTTAAATACTGGGCGGCCCCCTTAAAATTAAGGGGTCCGCCTGTCTGATTCGACAGATTTTTAGAAACTTTGAAAAATCATATAAAATTAACCGTAACTCCGTAGAAGTCGTGCCACCCGGCGTTTTAAAGGTAATTGAGTCTACTTTCATTTAAAAATACTTTAAAATAATCATTTCAAAGTTAAATTTGTCAGAAAGGCAAAATACTAAGCGGTGGTCAAAAATTTTTGTCTCGTTTTAAC
>LBNU01019686.1:1375-34484 GCA_014162995.1 Artemisia annua
ACAGTTCAAACTTTCCCTCCCAATCCTTCCTATTCTTCAGTCTTCAGGTAGCTTTCTTCAGTCTTCATAGTTGGTGAGGAGACTTGGGGATTCAGTGAGCTATTGTCATCACTCACTGAATCCATCATCTTCTTCTTTGGCTTAGATGCCATTCACTGAGAGTCCGCCTCACTGAATGGAAAACCTTTCTTCGTTAGGCTTGTTCTAAACATCCTGAAGATGACTTCACTGAATGACTGTTCACTCAGTGACTTGATTATGTTTAAGGGAATCCAACACTTAGGTTATTTTATGTTCAAATCCTAGTTAAGGAACGCTTGGGTACTTTCAGTGACCCAACACAGATTAATGTGTTCTAAAAACATCGATCATCATCTCATATCAATTTTGAAACCATGCATAACTTCTAGTTACAGATTCTATGTCGTTTGCGAAATATATAAGAAAAACAAATAATAAGAATTTGAATAAATGAACAATGAAGAATTTCCCTGAAATCAGATGTTTGGGCTAGAACTAACTTCTAGGCTGAACTTAGTTCAGGATTAGATGACATGTTCTTGTAAATATCAAAAAGTAATCTGTTTTGAAATTCATTTTCAGAACTTGCAATCTCCGATGATCGACGAGCCTTTGAAGCATCTTTCCCATGTGTTTTGGATCCAGTAGAGTTAAACATCCTTTTAATCTTCCAGAATTTCCCATGACTATCATCTCCAAAATGGACAGTCTTTATGCTCCTCCTACCATCAAATTAAACTCTCTAAATGTCGTTCTCCTCCACACTCTATTTGCATCTACAGATGCTGAAACACTTCTTGAAAGGCTTCGTGAAACGCTTCATGTAAACATTTACATTTCTTTCTTAATTAGCTAGGTATCACTGAACTTGTGTGTGTTTTTGGTGATGATCAGTAATATATGATAGGCCTTTTCTTTTTTTTTTTCTTTTTTTTTTTTTTTTAGGTGAGATACTATAGTTTTAATGACTATTTATACAAACGTAGATTTGTAGTGAATTTAGTTCTTTGAAATATGTTTTTTATTTCAAATGAGTTCTCTAAAATGAGGTTTTTTCTTTTTCAATTAGCCATGTGTGAATTAAATATTTGACTAGCATTCGCTGACCACATTCTAAAGTCAACAAAGTTGATTTTCACCACAATCATGCATGTTCTTAACTATCAACGAAGAGTGTTCCTCTCATTCTTGAAAGCCAATTAAATACAATGATTTGTTTATTGAAGTCCTGATGCGAAAAGTAATAATCCGCTATAATAAAACCTCAGAGGAAGCAGTCAAGACAATATCATCAAGATAGAATAGTAAATAAGTAGTCCCAATCTCGTGTCTGTAAATGTATAAAGATGAGTCACATCGGCTTTAAGAAAACCCAACACGAGTAATATAAGCAACAAAATTCTGAAACCAAGTCCTAGGGGCCTGCTTAAAGCCATAAAGAGAACGTTACAATAAACAAACATGATTAGGACGTTATAGGTCCCGAAAGCGTGGAGGCTTATGCATATAAACCGTTTGATAAGTCTGTTGGCATAAATATTACGATATTTAATCTAAACATCCTCTTCATGTTTTGATGATGACAAAGATGTAAGTTACAACACATAACGTAAAGTGCTTAAGTTACTTGTGATCACAAATCTTCTATGCATTCATACGTCAACATCTCAACACAAGTATGCTTCAACAATCACTTAAGGTATGTATAAACAAATGTCTAATACATTTTATGATCAAAGGGATTTTTATTTAAACATTACAAAGTTTATAAAATTATATAAACACTTTATATTTCTTTGAAAAGCATTTTTGGTAATAAAGGAAAATGTTTTATTCATAATAAATATATGAATTCAAATTTTTAACCAAAATCAGTTAGTTTTTCACCAAATAAACTTTCCCCAGAAAAAGACAAGAAAACTGCCCGTTAATTATAATTAAGGGGGCGGCCCCCTGAATTATAAGGGGTGGCCCCCTTAATTTTAAGGGGGCGGGACGCTCCTCTTGTCAGAAACTTTTGCCTATAAATACCCTCTCAAACTGGTATTTTTCCTCACCTTTTGCACTAAAATTTTCAGTCCTAATCCTTTCTAAACATCTTTCTAAATCCTTTGATCATAAGATTATAAGTCTTTGTTTTTAAGTGATCCAATCCTTCACCACTCAAAGTGCAAGAGAAGAATCCTCCCTATCATAAAGCTAAAGATATATTAGATCTAGTTAGTGTTGATGTGAAGTTGTGAGTTATGTATGTATATGTAATAAGTAGATCAAAATGATCTTACTTAGTAGTGAGTCAATGAGTGAGTAAGAAGTAGTGGGAAGAAGTTGTAGTGTGGAGAAGTCATCTAGTTGTGAAGATGTAGGTGTGTGAATAAATAGTGGAGTATAGAAGAAGTTGTGAAGTAGTGTAGAAGTCGTGAAGTTGTGAAGTCGTGAATAAGTCGTGAGGTCATGTAGAAATTGTGTAGTGATCGAAGTCGTGTCGTGAGATTGGTTCTAGCTACTATTAGAACCCGATATTTAGCTTAGTGTCGTCAATTGGTGTAAGCAAAAGTTGTGTACGGTTTTCTCCGCCAAAAGGGAGCTTGTTGAGTAGTGAAGAAAACTCTCGAGTAGGTGACTCGGGGAGTGGAGTAGGGCAAGGAAGGTGTCCTTGTAGCCGAACCACCATAAATCATCGTGTCCGGTTTGCATTTCCTTTCTCTTATCTCCTTTCATTTATTCTTGTATTTATAGCTTTATATCTATGCTTGCAAATATGTGTTGATTGTTGCTTATATTGTTTTGATGTTGATTGTGTGATAGATAGAAATTAATATTGTTATAGGAAGAATAATTATATGATATGGTCTAATGGAGTTAGATGCATTATTCANAAGATGTAGGTGTGTGAATAAATAGTGGAGTATAGAAGAAGTTGTGAAGTAGTGTAGAAGTCGTGAAGTTGTGAAGTCGTGAATAAGTCGTGAGGTCATGTAGAAATTGTGTAGTGATCGAAGTCGTGTCGTGAGATTGGTTCTAGCTACTATTAGAACCCGATATTTAGCTTAGTGTCGTCAATTGGTGTAAGCAAAAGTTGTGTACGGTTTTCTCCACCAAAAGGGAGCTTGTTGAGTATTGAAGAAAACTCTCGAGTAGGTGACTCGGGGAGTGGAGTAGGGCAAGGAAGGTGTCCTTGTAGCCGAACCACCATAAATCATCGTGTCTGGTTTGCATTTCCTTTCTCTTATCTCCTTCCATTTATTCTTGTATTTATAGCTTTATATCTATGCTTGCAAATATGTGTTGATTGTTGCTTATATTGTTTTGTTGTTGATTGTGTGATAGATAGAAGTTAATATTGTTATAGGAAGAATAATTATATGATATGGTCTAATGGAGTTAGATGCATTATTCACATTTCTCATGTTGAGTTTGACTTAATAGATGATTTGATACAAAACGTTTTAAGATTTTAAAAGGAAAACATATTCACATAAAGATCAACCAAAGCTCTATTCATAAAACTAAGTTTTGAAAACAAACTCAAAAGCACACATATATAATTGATCATATTGATTATATATTGTTTTCATAATAAATTTTAATTGAAGATTTTGAAACAAACATTTTATAAAACGAAAAAGAGGTAAAACTATTCAACCCCTCCCCCCTTCTAGTTTTCCATAAAGTCTCCATGTAAAAATAAATTCTTGACATCCAACTGATGAACAGTCTAATGTCGAGAAATAGAAACACTGAGAACACTCTGAATGGTAGCTGGTTTAATAACCGGGCTAAATGTCTCATCAACATCAATACCCGAAACCTGTGTGATGCCATTTACCACAAGACGAGCCTTGTAGTGACTAAGAGTACCATCCGCCAAATACTTGTGCCAAAATAACCCCATGGAAAGCACAATGTTGGCATCCATAGATCGTGGCAGAAGTGTCCAAGTATTATTTTTAATAAGTGCATTATATTCATCAATTATAGCAAGTTGCCAATTATAATAATTAAACGCTTCATTATACAACTTAGCTAAAGGATAGATAGTGGAAACATTCAAATAAAGGCATTCGGGAAGGAGGTTAGACCCGACACAAAAACGAGTAACCATGGGGTGAAGCAAAACTGGATATCGGTTAGGGATATTTTGAGCTAGTGGTGTGGGTCCAGGTTGTGTAACAAGGGTCTGTTGGGTCATGATTGATGGTGAGGATTAGGCATGTTGGACTGTTGTTTGGCATAAGGGCGAGTGGCTAAAACGGGCCGTGATATGATTATTTGAAAGGGATCTAGGGCTTGTTGTTCCATAGTAAAGGGAGGATTATTGGTATGTTGACTATTTTCCATTGAAAAATGTTTTTATTGGCCACTGAGGTGCGAATTATATTATGCATTAAGTTAAAAGTGTCCAAAAAAAGTGTAGGAGGGAGGTGATGTAGACTCCATTGATCCAAATGTAAAAACGGTATAATCAAAAGTAACATGTCTTGAGATTATACGTTTATTTGTGTTCAAATCAAGGCACCGATATCCACGATGATTGGACGGGTGTCCCAAAAAATGGAAGAGGTAGAACGCAGTTCAAGTTTAATGTTGGCATAGACATGTGGATTACATAAACAACCAAAGACATGTAAAAGCATGTAATCCGATTTGGTGCCAAACAAGCGGGTTTGAGGAACATCATTAGCAATGGTACTAGAGAACAAAATGTTTAAAAGGTTAGTAGCCATATTAAGAGCTTCGACCCAAAAATGTGGAGATAAGTGAGCTTGAAAGAGAAAAGTACGGGTAAGGTTGTTAATAGTGCGTATCATGCGTTTGGACTTCACAATTTTTGAAGGGTGTGGTTGTCAAATTGACCACTATGATCACATTGAACGACTTTATTTCACACTTAAATTCAGTAGTAACATAATATGAAACAAGACAAATTTAGGCAAAACATCTTATTTATTTAGCAACGGATACACCCACATATAATGAGAATAATGGTCCAAAAACAAAACATAATATATATAACCCGTAAGACTCGGGATTGGGAGAGTCCACAAGTCCGAATGAATAATGTCAAAACAAGACCGAACAATAGTATTTGAACTAGAAAAAAAACATCACGTGTTTGTCCAGGTGGAAAGCATCACAAAGTACAGGAGGTTTTGTTTTATTACATGAAATAAAATAACTAGAAATAAGACTCCACATCACTTCACTTCACAGATGTCCGAGTCGCTGGTGCCATGTAGGATGACTCAAAAGAAAGGGTTGAGAAAGAGGAGAAGGCTTCGTAACATGATAAAGATCACCCGTGCTATCACATCGGAGAAGCACCCAACGGGTCTTGTAATCCTTAATAGAGACACCAAACTCATGAAATTCAATAGTACATTTATTATCACGAACTAATTGACGAACATAATTTAAGTTTTTTATAATGTTAGGAGTGATGAGGACATTATATAAACGAAGGGGTTTATAAGGAGTTGGCAAAAGGCTATGTCCTGTGTTGGTGATGGGAATGGAGTGACCGTCACCAACAGAGATAGATGTTTAAATCCACGAAATAAAAACATTACTAAGACAATTTACAGAAGATTTTAAGGTGAGAACTAGTACCTGTACCCATGTTCCACGCTCAGTTAGTCGGGTATTGAATTGTCATCGTGCTAAAGGTGTGAGGTATAAGAGTTTCCTGACCCGAAGTTGCTTTACTATATGGTTGAGAATTCACGGTAGGAGTATGTTGAATTTGATAGGCTCGTGCACTTGGTGAAGGAGCAAGCCCAAATCCAGGCGGCCCGTTAACTATATTGGCACTCCTTGTCTTCTGTTGGACCGTACTATGACATGTTGATACATTGGACTGACCTGACTGATTTGATATTCCATGTTGGGCTAGCAAATCCTGCATGGCCTTAGTTAGAGCCATCATGTTGGCTGGACTAAGTGAATAGGTATTAGAATTTATGAGTCCAAGTCCAACATTCTGTGATGCAACAGGTCATGGATTATTATACCAAAAAGAAGAATTTGTAGTATCCTGTTGGTGCAAATGATGGTCAAGATCTACTTTATGTTTTAATGATGAAAAATATATATTAGAAAACATCTAAAATCACGAACGATAGCCAAAAACCAAAAATGAACCATCACCAGATCTGGCGTGCCAGGTTGATGCACCAGCTCGCCTGATTAGCGCGCCTAGGGCTGGTTGGTCCACGTTCTGTTTCTCTAAGTCGGCTTTCATTTTACCTGACTAAAGTGGATATTTCAATATAGGTTCATACATGATATATGATATGTTAGGTAAACTAGCAACAAGATTTGGACTTTGAGAGATGACCAAAACAAGTCCTCCCATTTTAAAAAATGCAAACTCAAAAATCTTTACTAAAAGCCACTAGCCAAGGCCAAAATGTTTTTCTCAAACCTAGGAGATTAATACTTTCACTAAACCTTCAAATGAAAGTATTCAAGCGACCATAATCCTTACGTATAGTCTATGTTTACTAATCACGTAACGGGTTTACTCCCTTATTGGTCAATTAAGTTAAGTTCACTTTGTGTAAATGCAACTTTCCCCTTTATGGTTTAATGCTTTACTTATGATGTAAAACACTTATCTTACTTTCATCAAGGTGATTAGTTAATATACTAATTGTGGCCTAATCAAGGATTATCAAATTTGAATATTTGAATTTGCATATGAAATATAAATCCTCCTTTCCATAGCTTCCTTCTCCCACACTCAACCTCTTACACAATACAACTCTACAACATTCTTGTCACCTACATCCCGACACAAGCTTCTCTTCATTCTCATCGTATCCCAAACTCACATGTTGTTCGTAGTCATGTTTAATCCATATTTTCATGTTTAATCCATTAATAATTTATTGATTCTAAATTGTCTATTAGCAGTTGATGATACGGGAGTATCGCCAAATTAAGAGAAATTTGAGATTGTTGGTGACATTCATTGAGAATGAGTATTAAGTGATGATTCTACCAAACTCACATGTTTTTCATAGTGATGAACATTAGACTGATCCAACCTACGAGAATTCACCACAAGGATCGGCATCAATAGTGAATCTTGCAAGTGGTTGTGTCTCTCATCCTTAGACTTGAGATCCAAGTAGGTTTTTTGTGTGTGGAATGTCAATCTTTGATGTGCTCAAACGCTATCATGTACAAGGCTGTTATAAAAACCATCTTCAGGAGCGAAGTGAAGCACATGCAATCAAAATAGGAATTGTTCCTCCACATGTTTTGGAGATAGATACTACTAGACCCGTCGATGAATTGGAGGATGTTTGTGTGGCACACCCAAATGTATTTAAGATGATAGTTGATTAATTTGATAATCTAGTTCAATATCTATATTGAGAAAAAGAATCGTTGAACAATCAGAATGAAATTTGATCCATGTCTAATGTTCAACAAAGTATCTGTAACAAAAGGATGACCGATGTATAAACCATTTAAAATGAGACATTTAAGAAACCATCCTCATGTGTTTCTAGGGGTATTGGCATGTTGCTAGATGCTAAATATTGCTTGTATAATTACCTGTTATTATGTCATTCGCGAGTGGGAGCTGTTGAAGTATGCTCGTGGCATAAAAATAATTGTATGGCTAGACTCACGCGAGCCTTTGGGGTCACACACATGTATACTTAGACATCATTATCTTTTACAAGTATTGGTAAAAAAAAAGAAGTTAAAAAAAATAAAAAATTAAATAAAAAATAAATAATGGGCTCAGAACTAATTAGATTGTCTAGTTATTGCATATTGGACTAAGTAAAATGGCTAGCCCATCTCTTTGATCATTAACTCGGCTCAAGCCTATGGAGAATGACTAGTTGGTATTTGGGAATTGTTTTATAAAGGTTAATATAGTAAATTACTAAAATAACAAGTAAAAAACGTTTTCCTCCCTCCCTCTCCAAAAATATACGGCAAAACGAAACAACCCTAACTATTGTCTCTTGTTGATGGTGTATATGTTAGGAGTTGGAAACGGGCTATATCACGTATCTTAGCTTGGACGTCCACTAAAACACGTATAGTTAGCGCTTATATCTTAGGTTATTAACTATGATGGGTATTTATTGCATGAATTAGTTATTGGGTGGGTTATTGATATTCAGATAGGCGTCTCACGTAGAGTAGTTCATAGATGTGGACTGACCAACCCACGATAGCTAATAATGAATACTCTGCATTCCATTAGACAAAGAAGTGACAATTCGAGATATTAAATGAGAAACAAGTTGGAAGTAATGCAAACCTAGGTAAATACAATTTTCATCATAAAAGAAAGCCCCACCAATTTTACTTTTATCATCCTTTACTTTTATTGCATTTTTAGGTTAATTATTAGTTAAAATACAAACTCCCTCAAAGCCACTTGCTTACTTGCTTTTAAAAAAAAACTAATTATCCTTTCAACCTTTAGACTTATCCCAAAATACACTTCGAGTCTACCTCACTATTTTTCTAAAACAACGATCAACCCTCCGGGCATATTTATACTACACTACAACTATTAGGTACTATACACTACATCGGAAGGTTGTAAAATTTGTGTGTTGCAACCAAACGGATCAAAACTATCCAACAAACCTAATACCTTAATGCAAAACTGTTCAATGAACTCACTAGAAAAGTCGATATCCTACATATCACAAGACAATCGGAACTTACAAGAAACAAGCACACCGATATCTCTCTAAACACTACTTTGTTTATAAACGGGGTTACCACGTAACAATGGAAAGAAAAATATACAAGTTACATATTGTATGGTCCCAAACTCCCAACTAGCATCCCCTCGCCCCATTTTATAGTAGTCGGGGTACAATATCTATGAAATCCGAATTCCATATATTTGGTTGCCTTGCAGTAATTTTAAGTACTATCCAAACTCTATTTAACTAAATGCAATCAAATCCTTATAAATAGTCTAATTACACTTTAACCTACAAAAAATTACTTACCATAGTATAACATCATTTCTTCTAGAGTGTCAACATGATTATTCTCTAGCCATCGGCCACACGTTTATGCAGAAACTAATATATGCGATTTCCTTCTGCACACCTTCACCATGGACATAATATATATAGATATATTTTCTTTCTTCTAGAAGAAGCCACCAAATGCGTGACTTGGCCAATAAGACTGCAGCCGAAAACTTTCGAGCCCTAAATGCATAAACTGCAAGAACAGAGGTTGTTATGAAATTCAGTGCGCATCTTCAATGCTTTATTCAGAATAATCACATGGTTTTCGTGGAAATTTCAAACCAAGATCTTTATCAATTCTCTAAAGTCAGTAATTAATCTTCCACATAAGATACAACCACTGGCTTTTGGCTAGATAAATTATAGGTACATGAAATCGAACATATATAACATGGGTACAAGGATAAATTCAGCATTCTTATGTGTATTTTTTAGGTGCTTCTGTCTTTAACATTCGGAGTTTGTAACCTAGTTTTAATTACTGTGAATGTTGTTGGACAAATTCTATTTATGTATTTAGTTTGTTTAGGACGTATGGGTTAAAAGGGTGAAAGTATTGGGTTGGGTTAAATCTTAACCCAAACAGCCCGTTAGTAAATTAGTTAGTTATTTGACAGTTAGTAGTTATTGTGAAACGTCACAATGCTTCATGTGGCAAGAGACATGTCGTTTCACTATGTATATAAGGTCCTTAGTCGAGTCATTGTAAACATATCCCTTTATTCAGATTCAATAGAACAGTGTTTGCATTATATTGTTTCCACAAATATTTCTCAGTTTCACTCTCACACAAAATGGTTAATTACAAGCATGTATTGATGAACAATTGGCTCCAAACTAAACTTGTGCAACCAATCCAACATTGGTATCAGAGCGTAGGTTCTGAAGCCTGGAAGGAGCCAACACAGAAACACAACCAAATTACTCTCAACAAAAATCTCATGCACAAAGATGTGTCCTCAGAATTGTCATCTTGGGACAAACAAAAGAAGAGAATTTCTCCAGAAGGGAAGAGAATGTTAAAGCAAAAGGTTGAAGAGATTGTTTCCTACAATTCTTCAAAATTGCAGAATAAGCATAAAGAAAAAGGAGAAACTAGCAGTTACAGNTTAGGGAAGAGATGTAACCTAGTTTTAATTACTGTGAATGTTGTTGGACAAATTCTATTTATGTATTTAGTTTGTTTAGGACGTATGGGTCAAAAGGGTGAAAGTATTGGGTTGGGTTAAACCTTAACCCAAACAGCCCGTTAGTAAATTAGTTAGTTATTTGACAGTTAGTAGTTATTGTGAAACGTCACAATGCTTCATGTGGCAAGAGACATGTCGTTTCACTATGTATATAAGGTCCTTAGTCGAGTCATTGTAAACATATCCCTTTATTCAGATTCAATAGAACAGTGTTTGCATTATATTGTTTCCACAAATATTTCTCAGTTTCACTCTCACACAAAATGGTTAATTACAAGCATGTATTGATGAACAATTGGCTCCAAACTAAACCTGTGAAACCAATCCAACAGAGTTCACTTTAATGGCTAGTCTTTAATATATTATATCATTGCCGTTCAACAAAAACAAAAAGATTTGCCAAATTTGTTCGTGTTAAGTGTCAGGGTAGAATTTAAGAGGTTGAAGAGATGAAAGTAATATATGTACCCAAATAAAGTTTATGGGTTGATTTGTAAAAAAAGAAATAGAGATAATATTGATTGTGTTTTGCGTGATTAAATAAAAGATTCCATGTGTATTTATAACAAACATGCAGCTTAGTGGAAAAGTAACTACAACCCTAAACCTAATGGACTCAAGCGCACAATTAGGCTTGATCCGCTAACCTAGTTATCTACGTAATAGATTTGTCAAGTAGCAGGAACATGTTGTCCCAAAGTTCCTGTGTATCGAGTGTTTGTGCTTGTGTGTGGATCGATGTGTGTAGAAAGTGAATTTGCAAACAATATAACAAGATAACTTATATTTCTTTCTAACCATTGTAATGTTACAGAAAATCAAATACTTATACTAAGCGAATGGTCACGTTTGAACCATCGCATCTGTTCACATAAAGGGTGCGTCCCCTGGTTCTGTTTGGTTCGAATGAGTGCCATGAATGGACACAACCATTCGCTTGGTTTCCAGCAAATATGGAAGTTACAAACTTCCTAATCTACAATATTGGTCCTTCGAGTTTGAAAGAAATGTCGAGATTACTAAAACTTTGGTTCACATTCTCCTCCTTAATCTTGATCGTTGCTTTCTCCAAGGTCTTGAACTCCGAGCATTTGTCTCATAGTTGTAAACTTGAGTCTTGGTAAAGCTTTCGTTAATATGTCTGCTCTTTGTAGTTCTCCGCTAACGTGTTCCACATTTATATGACCATTCTCTACGCATTCCCGAATGAAATGATAGCGAATGTCTATATGTTTACTCCTTCCATGAAATACTGGGTTCTTTACAAGTGCTATAGCTGATACGTTGTCAACTCTAAGCGTTATCCTTTTTTCCTCCAATCCAGTTAGTTCACTAAGTAAACGTTTTAACCATAAGGCTTGACATGCTGCTGCAGTAGCCGCCATGAATTCTGATTCACATGATGAGAGCGCCACTGTTGGTTGCTTCTGAGTACACCAAGTGATAGGTGACTCTCCAAAGTAAAATACGACTCCAGTAGTTCCTTTTCCTTGATCGGTATTGATTCCATAACTACTGTCACTATAACCTGTTATCGTGCAGCCGCCTTCCTTCTTGTATATTATTCCATGTTCTTTCGTTACTTTGATGTATCGGATTACTTGTTTCACTGCCTTCAGANCTCTCCAAAGTAAAACACGACTCCAGTAGTTCCTTTTCCTTGATCGGTATTGATTGCATAACTACTGTCACTATAACTTGTTATCTTGCAGCCGCCTTCCTTCTTGTATATTATTCCATGTTCTTTCGTTCCTTTGATGTATCGGATTACTTGTTTCACTGCCTTCAGATGATGATCCTTTGGCTCTTGCATAAATCTGCTGAGTAGTCCGACTGAGTAACTAAGATCCGGTCTTGTATGTAGTAAATATCTGAGACTTCCAATTAAGCTACGGTAATAAGTTGCGTCAACTGGGTTTCCATCTTCCGCCTTGACCAACTTAGTGCCAGGATCCAATGGTATCTTGGTATCATTGCTGTCCGTCATATTTGTCTCTTTTAGGATCTTGTTAACGTATCCGGTTTGCTTGATTGTAATCGCTCCTCCTATCTGTGTAACTTCTATCCCAAGGTAATATGCTAGCAATCCTAAGTCGCTCATTTCAAATTTATTTTCCATTTGGGATTTGAACAAGTCTATTTCCTTCTTTGGAGTTCCCGTGATGATTAAATCATCTACATATACTCCAACTATCAGTGTAGAAGTCTTGCTTCTCTTCGTGTAAATTGCTTGTTCGAGATTACATTTCTTAAAGTCTAGTGACCTTAAGGTTTGATCAAGCTTCACATTCCAAGCTCTTGGTGCTTGTCTTAAGCCATACAAAGCTTTAGTTAGCTTGTAGACTTTTCCAGGGTTTCCTTGTTGTATGAAACCTTCAGGTTGTGTAACATAGACTTCTTCCTTCAGTTCTCCATGTAAGAATGCTGATTTTACATCTAAGTGGTGTACTTGCCATCCATGGTATGCTGCTAGTGCTAATATTAATCTAACTGTTTCTATCCTAGCAACTGGTGCAAATACTTCATCGAAGTCTATTCCTTGTTCTTGTACATAACCTTTTGCTACTAATCTTGCTTTATACTTAATGATCTTTCCTTGTGCATCTCTCTTGGTTTTGTAAACCCATTTGAGTCCTATTGCCTTCTGATTTGGAGGCAATGTTGTTAAGGTCCATGTGTTGTTTTTGTTGATGGAATCTAATTCTACTTCCATGGCCTCAATCCATTTCTTATCCAATGATGCTTCCTTATAGTTACGAGGTTCTTCTTCAGTAAAGAATAAGCTAGGTGCTTCTACTTGTTGTGCAGTTTCATAAATTGCTGCTAAATCCTTTAAACCTTGTACTGGACTATGATCATATCTATGTCGTGAGTTTCCTGATGTGCTGATGGTAGTAGCTTCTAATTCGGTTTCCGAGTTAGGTTCGTAATTGTATGTCGGTGGTGTGACTGGTGAATCTGGTTCTGACGTCGGATCTGGTAATGGATCCGGTATTGGATACGGGTTCTCATTGTTTTCTAAGTTGACTTGTGTAGGAATTTCATTGTCAACTCCGTCTACCACAAAACTAGCCCAAAAGGAGTCTTGTGTACTTGTATCCTCTTCACTCTTATCCCAATCCCATGGTTTTGTTTCCATAAACTTTACGTCCCTACTAACATGTTTCTTCTTTCCTAAAGGATCATATAGCCTATATGCTTTTGATCCTTCCTCTACGCCTAAATAAACCATCGGTATGCTCCGGTCATCCAACTTCTTCAAGTGAGGGATTGTTATTTTAGCATAAGCTGTGCATCCGAATATTCTTAAGTTTTCTAGGTTTGGTTTTCTTTTGTAGAGGGCTTCATACGGTGTTTTATCTTCCAGTGCTCGTGTAGGTACCCTATTCAGTATATAAATGGCGTGCTTTACTGCTTCCGCCCAAAAAGTTAAGGGTAACTTCATGGCTTTCATCATACTCCTAGTAGTTGATAACACCGTCCTATTCTTTCGTTCAACTACTCCATTCTGTTGCGGTGAGTATGGTGCTGTTAACTGTCGTGCTATTCCATTCTCCTTACAGTACTTGGTGAATTCATTTGATGTAAATTCACCTCCTCTATCTGTTCTTAGCATCCTTATTTTCAACCTTAACTCCATTTCAATCTTCTGTCTAAATTCCTTAAATGTGTTGAATGCTTGATCTTTCGATGTTAGAAAGTAAGCCCACATGAAACGTGTACAGTCATCTACTAATAAGAAGATGAGCTTCTTTCCAGAATGTGTTGCTGGACTTATGGGACCACAAAGATCTCCATAAACTAAGTCCAATGGGTTCTTGGATCTGAATTTAGCTTGATTCGGAAATGGTGTTCTGCTGTGTTTTCCTAATAAACATGCATCACATATTTGTCCTGCATGATTTATTCTTGGTATTCCTTCTACTAGACCTTTTCTTGTCATCTTGTTGATGTCGTCAAAGTTCAGATGACCTAATCTAGCGTGCCATAACCATGCTTGGTTATCCACATTTGCTAAGAGACATATAGGTGCTTCTATTTGTAGTCTAATACTGTAAAGTCGATTCTTAGATCTTTCTACTTTCATCAACAACTTCTTATTCTTATCATACAAAGTCAGCTTGTTTCCATCCATGATGATTTTACAACCTATCTCAGTAAGTTGTCCTAGACTAAGTATGTTGCTCTTGAGGTTTGGAATGTAGTAAACTTCTGAAACTATCTTTTGTTCATTGTTTCTACATCCTAATAATATAGAACCTCTACCCTTTATCTCTACATACGATCCATCTCCAAAACGAACGCGTCCAGTGATGCTTTCGTCAATATCCTTAAAATGACTCTTAGTTCCGGTCATATGGTTGCTTGCACCATTATCTAAGTACCATATGCTAGCATCTGTTGTAGCATACTTTCCGGGTTGTATTTGTCCTTCATTCAATAGGACTTCTTCATGTGTAGTCATTAATAGTGATGGTTCATCGTCTTCTAAGATAAGGTTTGATTGTTCCTGAGTTGTTGTTGGACTTCTACATTCTTTCTTAAAATGTCCATGTTTCCCGCAATTGAAACATTTCACCTTTTTCTTCCACCCACCTTTATTCTTATTGGGCTTATCATTGTGGGTTGAATTCTCTCCATTCGAGTTATCTCTATTTCCTTTATTTTGCCAGTTTCCTCGTGAGTAGTTTGATCTACCCCTATATTTGTTAAATCGTTTCTTATTTCTAGAGTGTTCGCCTTGTGCGAATAATAAGTTATCCTGGCTTTCTACTTGTCCTCCCTTTCGGAGTTTAATCCTTTCCTCGAATGCCTTAAGTTTTCCAGTGATCTCATCTAAGGTGATGTCGTTTAGATCACTTGTTTGTTCTATGGATGCTACTATCTGAATGAATCTATCGGGTGTGGAGTCTAATAGTTTTCGTACTAAAAGTGATTCATCCAAGGTTTTTCCTAATTCTTTTGCCTTTGTGACATAACCATTTAATTTGTTCGTAAATGCATCCACCGTTTCATCCTCCTTCATTTGAAGGGCATTAAAACTAATCATCAATGATTGTAATCGTGCCTGTTGCACTCTACTTTCTCCAACGTGTCTCTTTCTTAATGATTCCCATAATTCCTTTGCAGTTTTACAACTTGCTACTTGTAATATCACATCTTCAGTCAATGCCTGATATAGGAGGGCTATTGTTGCCTTATCCTTCTTATCATCCAATTGTGTATTTTCCTTAGGTTCTATAGTCTCCCATAAACCATGTGCCTCTAATATAACTCTAATTTGTATTGCCCAAACGGTGTAATTTGTGGTTTTAAGTTTAGGGCATTGATATTGAGCAATGGGTGTTACGGGTTTCACTATATTGTTAGTATTGGTATTCGCGTCGTCACCAGACATATTGTATGAGTTTATGATCTTCACTTTCTAATTCGTATGGGAATTCTAACCAATATGGTATTCTTACTTCTACGGGAACAGAAATAGTTATCCGGGAATCCTAGTAATACGGGATCAATTATAGTTCTCGGGATTTCCTAGTAATAAAGTAAATGTCTATACTAAAAGTATAATTGAAATCCAAAGTGTTGAATTTTGTGACCTCGTATGTTGTGTAAATCACAACGATGTTCCCACTTGTGTGTCAATACTTAGTGTAATATTGACCACGTTATTTCTTCCCTCGTTTCCTTTCACGACTTGGTTCCTACTACTAGCCACGGACCCTTGTTATGTCTCGGCTTCACTCCAAAAATTCTGTTCGAATTTGAATTTCTGGCCACGATCAATCAAATGGTTGTCGTTGTTTTGTTCCAAGTCTCCTTTCTTCAACAAATACTCACGGTATTCTTCTTCCAAAAAATCAGCAACTTAGTTGCTTTCTTTTTCTTCTTCCTTTAGTATCCGGGGTACTAAATTCCAATTACACCAACGTCTAAACAAAAGTTTGTTTGTCGTTCCGCTATTGCTTGCTTCCTTGCTTCGTTGTTTCCACAATACTCTTTCTATTTCGTTCTCCTTTTCTTCTTTTTTCTGTCCACACCGTATGTACAACAACTTCGTCAATAGGTTCTGAAAAAACCTATTCGGTATTCCTTTAATGGAGCGAGTGATCAAGTCGCTAGTTTTTCTTCAATTTGTTGTTGTTTCCAAAGTATTGCCAACGTGCCTTTATCTCTTGTATGTACCGGTATCTCCTTCTTTGTTCCAAGCAATGCTCGTGTATGTTTCTGCGCTTCTTTTCTTTTGCGTACCAAGTTATGTACACAAGTTCTTCTAGATTTCTAATCTTCCCTTGTTGTGTTGTAGTAGAGAACACACAAGTACGTTTCTTGTTGTTGTTTAACAAGAAAACCTCCAACGTTTTCTGGTTTTGTTGTGGCGTACGAATCACAACAAACCAAGGTACCAAATTTCTGAAAAGTAGTATCCTTCCTGTTTGCAAATTTTCGATACAAAGAAAAGTGTATATGACTTTTCTTTTTTTCTTAAGTTATCTATGCAACCCTTCTAAAGTTAACAAGGATCAAGGGTGTGCGATGTTCCTGAAAAAAAATTTCCAGCGTGGGTTTGGTTTCAAGGCTTCGGTACAAATTTGGTTGTTTTATCTCGATACAGATATGGTTCAAAGGTTTCTGGATTTTGTTTGATGGTGTGACGAGTAAAACAAGCAAAGGCTCTTGATGACTAATGTTGTCCCAAAGTTTCTGTTTGTGTTTGGATCAATTTGTACACGAATAAGATTTGCAAACGTAAATAACAAAGATAACTTAAATATAAACTTTATCCAACTAAAACAAAGTTACAGGTTTGTACATATATATATGTTTCGAATGGTTACGAAGAACCATCGTGTCTGTTCACGCAAAAGGGTGCGTCCCTTTTGGTTCTGTCTATTCGAATGGTTGCTATCCAACCATTGTGTTGGTTCAGAAGAGTTTCTGCCAAGCGACATGACTCTTCACCAAATCCTACAGATTTTCTAACCATATTAACTAACTAGCGGTTGTAGACTTTCGTTTCTACAAGTTTGGTCCTTCATGTTTTCAGGAAAGCAATATCGAGATTATTTAGTTCACATTCTACTTATCACTATACAAAAGACCAATCTACTCAGTTTTAACACACAATTCCCCTGCATACTACAAGTGAAATACACAAAATTGCAGCAATAATCCAGAAGACCATAAGCAGAATCCCATATCAAAATACACTAGGAGCTTCAATGGGAAATGGACAATGAATATCCAAATAAGTTGCCGAAAAACCCTATAGAAAAAAACTTGGTGAAGTAAAAAAGAGAGCAATACACATCTGGTTTACCATTCTTATAAAGCTCTAAATGTCTGGTTTTTGTTGTGTGTATATATTAGGGAAATTTTTAGACGAAAAAATTTAAGAAAATGGAAGAGAACGTGGTACAAATCTAGCAAACTACTTTCACACAATCACATTCTAAAACATACTGGAATTGTGACGACATTGCTAGCGACATGCCTTTTAGACATCGCAAATTAGTGACATATTTAGCCACTTAATCTGTGACACCGAGTTATTTGTGTCTTAGATTGTAACATTGGCTACATGTACGATACTATACTTGTTGCTATTGGTGTCACGATTTGGCAACGTCATTTCTTGTGTCGCTAAATATGACACTAAAAATGATTGTTTTCTTGTAGTGACCGAGTTGTACTAATTACATTCTCTAAGAAACATGCTAAAACATACTGAGTTGTACTAATNTTTTTTTTTTTTTTTTGAGAATAATTACATTCTCTTTTTTTTTTTGAGAATAATTACATTCTCTACTTGCTCATTAATCTTTGGCCTTTGCATGTCTTTTAAAAAAACAGTTTGCAATCTTCAGACCAGGACAAAATTTCATTCAATATGTTTCAGATATATTAAAAGATACTATAGGGTAGTTTTTCTAGGAGCTAGCGGTACCGATCGAAGGCGAATATTCTCAACTACAAATGATGTGTGCCGTTAATTATATTGAGCCAATGTTTACGCGTCACCAATTGAACCATGGTTCAAACCATTTGGCAACTAAAAAGTACATTACTCACACCCTTTTTGATGTGGCCTACACACGTGTGTCGTTTTGTCCAACTATTACCAAAAAGATAAGGTACGTAAGCATATGTCGACGACCATGTGTGTTGGTTAATTTATAGAATACTGTGGGTGAGAAACTGAGAATGATGGTTACTGTGGTAAGGATCCATATGTTTTGTACGGTCTTAAAAAGATTGGATGTGATTTGCACAATACTTAGGACATTCAACTTTATAAGTAGTCACAACTCACAACCTAATGTAAATATTATATAATTATGTAATAGACGGAGTAAATTGTCCCAATAAAAAACATGAGCGTAAAATCAATTTCTTAAAAAATTGTGTTAAGATAGAGTTGCTAATAACTGATTTTTAAAATATTTTCCAAAACAGTCTTTTTATCTTTAAACAGTCATATGACTATATATATACATCTTACTTCGATGTGCCTCAGGCACTCAAAAGATTGTATATTGTCGTTGTGTATTAGTACTAGTTGTTAATTCATAATGTTACAATAATGCCATCACAGACAATTCAATTGTCAATAAAAATCGGCACTACATAACGAGTAAACGGATGAGGTTTGCTTTGTTTAGGTTATTCGTAGAAGGCGAGCAGTTTTTATTCAGTTGTATGCGGCCTCATCAAATTAATCCCCAGATCGTTTCCGGCCATTCCCTGGGCACCCGTTTAGTGAACATTTATATGACAACGCAAACAAACGATGAACGAGTCAGTTACATACAAGTTCTAAGAATTATATTGTAATTTGGTATAGCAGACGTTTACTCATAGTGCAACCAACAAAACAAAACATGATAACACATGATACATGCTTCTTGTTTCTTTTCTCTACCTAACACCATCTTTAATACGAGTACATTATTGCATAAATTTTGATACATGTCTTATTCCTTATGTTTAATAGACCTCTTATCATCTTTGCGTCCACATTTATAGATAAGTTGACACTATAAGAAAACGATACATGTTCACACGAACTACCAAACTTGAAGTTATATAAAATTTATTTTCAATTATTTATAATTTCCTTGGTTCTCGGTCCTTGCTCATTTTCAATTATTTTTCATACACCTAACAAAATGACAACTCAAGGAAAAAAGCAAGAAGGAAACAAGGAGAAAGGGAAATATTAGGTCGTAGAATAGCACAATGTATTTTTTCATACCGATTAGGTTGAAGAATAATAATGTACTTTGGAATTAGATTGAAGAATAGCAATATACTTTTTTATTTACACAATTTTTTTAAAGTTCACGTATTAAAACGTTACTTGTGAAAAACTAAATTGTTATTCTTCAACCTAATCCGAAAGAGATATGCTCAACAAGGTGAATGTGTTCTCAAAGAGAAAAAACTATCAAGAATGATTAATATCAAGACATATTGTAATAAAATCTTATGTGATAATTAAGCTTCAATGATATATTCTTAGAAATTTATGATCAATCTTTCTGGTACATAATTAAATTTGCACCTGACTCAAATAGACTTTCATAGTTTCATTAGACCTTGTTTGAATTCAATTTTATAAGCTTGAGTTGACTTAAATTGGTCAAAACTGAACACAAGTTTACTTCAGCAAACTTATTTTGACTTGTAGACGTCACATCACAAATAGATAATTAAGCTCAGTTTTGATTTCTAAGTTCAAAAAAAAGCTCAGTTTGGATTTTAGTATATCCATTTGAAAGTAAAATTTGGGTTGTAACGTACAGTATTTTTTTTTCTGTCTTTGGATGATTATCGATAATATAATTAAGTTTATTAATTGGTCAATGACTCAATGTTGACAATAAAAATACATATAATTATTTTATTATTGGTGTACTCGTTTTCTTACCCACCCCTTCAGACACCAACCATCCGTGTGTAAATCATGTCCCACGTTATATAAAATATACAAATCATGCATTTATTTTAATACACATCCTATATTATATTTTCGTTTGTTATGTTCCATTATTTTGTTTTCACATCAACATATATTTTTATAAATATGCACATTTATCGAAATCCCGAAGGGAAAGACCAAAATACGATACCAGATGTCCCTCCTCAATTAAACAAGATATAATCGTATTACTAGTACGTAATGGCTTCAACCATGGTTTTTAAGAACCGAACCGGTTCGAACAGTTTTCGGTTTTTTCTAGTTTTTAACTCGGTTATTTCTATTAGATGACTTGATTATGACCCAAACTTAATTGTTGGCTTAGGATCCATATGTTTTAGCGTTATAATTATGTTGCTTGTTTAGAAAGTTATATTATGTATTATAAATAGATATCACAATCTCTTATATTAAGACATTCAATAATAATACTCTTCTACTAATTTACATGGTATCAGATCTTTAGGTATAACCCATTACAAATTTGTTATCCGTCGGTCATTGGTTACTTGTCGAGTTGTCGGCGATTCGGAAGGATCCCGACATATTTATTTTCTACATCTTCATTGGTTTTTTAGCTTTTAATTTCTTTTTATTCTATAAATCGTAGCTTTCAAAAACGTAGCCGTTAAAACACACTCATAGTTGATTTAGTCATCAATCAACTACTTTTGTCTTATCAACATAACTCCTTGTTTTAACGAAGATCATTGTCGTCTTTGAAGAAAATAGTTGATCAAAAAAATTGTCACTCTTACTTAAGGCAAAGTAAGTCGTGATTTAAAAAAAATAAAATAAAATAAAAATAAAATAAAAAATTTAACAATTTTCGGTCCAACATGTAGGTTACCTAACCCGTTCCGTTCAATGGTCGAACCGGCTGTTCCGATCCAATTTTCAAAATAGTGGTTTCAATGTAAGTTACATTAAATAGAATGTACAAACAAAGAAAATTGTGAGAAAATCATTTGGTTAAGAAATACTCATTTGATAAAGCAAACCAAAACGGGTATATTGTCTTAAAAAAAGTGCACGGTTTATGATTTTTATCACCGATTTAAACATATTTGTAGAAACAAAGAGTATTCATTTTTTTTAACGGTAACAAACTATCTCACAATATATAATCACAAACCATCTTACATTTTTTAAGCATGACTTAAACCAATAACCAGTTGATTGAGCTTTCAAACAACAATAAGTATAATTGAAACACAAGCCCTTTTTGGTAAGAGTATACTATATACTGTATGTGACTAGAAGTCTTTCTAATAACTTAACCTTCAAATTGTTATTATGAAATAACTCGTATATTTTTGTTTGGTAAGAATAATGTTGATAACTTGATATTCGATCTTATCCATCAAACTCACAAGTAATTCAGTATTTTAAAACTTGGGTTGATTCCGCCGGTTGAACCGTGAACCGGTCGGGTGATCGTAAGGCGGTTTTGAACGAAAAACCCGGTTGAACCGCCGGTTGCACCATGACCCGATAGCTCGGTCGGGTCAATTCAAAACCCGATTTTTAAAACATCGAGTAAAATTATATTACAATATCCTTGAATCTGTCAAAAGTTAACTTGAATTATATCATAAACTTGCTAAAAATACTTTGTTAGCCTGAAAAAGGTTGGGGTTTGGTAAGGAAGTGGTATTGCTTAACAAGTCTACATCTCAACATCCATAATATCCATAAGATGAAGATCAACGGCCACAATTATTCTTCAACTAACCCAAAGTCTAAGCCACCAAGTCTTCTCACCAACCCCCCTTTCCAAAAAAGCCAAATTACAACACCCTTTTCCTTACCTACCATAAAATATATAAAAAACCAATAAACTATCATAAAATATCATAATTGTAACATCTATATAAACCACCTAGCCAGTTCCTCCAAAACTCAGAAACAAACTTCCTCTCCCTACACAACAAAAAAAAAGAAAAGAAAAAAGTACACTTTTTCTCTATATACTTCTTGATCATATACAATGGCTACTAAAAATATTGAGAACAATGGTGAACTATGTATCAAAAAGGACCCATTGAATTGGGGCATGGCAGCAGAATCATTAAAGGGTAGTCATTTAGATGAAGTCAAAAGAATGGTGGCCGAATTTCGAAAACCCGTGGTAAAGCTAGGTGGTGAAACATTAACTGTTTCACAAGTAGCTGCTATCGCAGCATCTGACAACTCCAGTGTTAAAGTGGAGTTGTCAGAGTCTGCGAGAGCAGGAGTTAAAGCTAGTAGTGATTGGGTTATGGAAAGTATGGGTAAAGGGACCGATAGTTATGGTGTCACTACTGGCTTCGGTGCGACCTCGCACCGAAGAACCAAAGAAGGTGGTGCTCTACAAAAGGAACTCATAAGGTACGTAAAAAATTTTACCCGAATTTTACTGGTGTATCTTTATGTGGAATAGGTATCAACTTTGTAATAAGAACATGACACCTTTAGCATAACCTTTTTAATTTCGATTTGTTCACTTTTATATTTCAACAAAATTTTCAAATGTTAACATGATGTTATTCGGAGTACTAGTATTTATTTCCAAAATATGTAATGTTTTCTTTTCCTAGCTTACTTATTGAACTTTTATAATGATTTTTACAGATTTTTAAACGCGGGAATATTCGGTAATGGAACAGAATCAAGCCACACACTCCCGCATTCGGCAACACGTGCCGCGATGCTTGTCAGAATCAACACCCTCCTCCAGGGTTACTCGGGGATCCGGTTCGAGATATTGGAAGCCATCACCAAGTTCCTAAACAGCAACGTGACCCCATTTTTACCTCTCCGTGGGACAATCACCGCGTCCGGTGATCTTGTCCCATTGTCTTATATTGCAGGACTTCTTACAGGTCGGTCCAACTCTAAAGCAGTTGGACCGACTGGTGAAGTCCTGAATGCTCAGAAAGCATTTGAAGAAGCTGGTGTAACCACCGGCTTCTTCGAGTTGCAGCCTAAAGAAGGGTTGGCACTAGTTAATGGGACTGCGGTTGGGTCCGGGATGGCCTCTATGGTTTTATTTGAGGCTAATGTACTTGCATTGTTGTCCGAAGTTTTATCAGCTATTTTCGCCGAAGTTATGCAAGGAAAGCCCGAGTTTACTGACCATTTGACACATAAACTAAAGCATCACCCGGGTCAAATCGAGGCTGCTGGAATTATGGAGTATATTTTAGATGGAAGTGATTTCGTTAAGGCCGCGCAAAAGGTCCACGAAATGGACCCTTTGCAGAAGCCAAAACAAGACAGATACGCTCTTCGTACCTCGCCTCAATGGCTCGGCCCACAAATCGAAGTCATTCGATCCACAACCAAAATGATCGAAAGAGAGATCAACTCTGTTAATGATAACCCGTTGATCGATGTTTCAAGAAACAAGGCTTTACACGGTGGTAACTTCCAAGGAACCCCAATTGGTGTTTCTATGGATAACACGCGTTTAGCTATTGCTGCTATTGGGAAATTAATGTTTGCACAATTTTCCGAGCTTGTGAACGATTTCTACAACAACGGGTTACCCTCGAATCTATCTGGTGGGCGTAACCCGAGCTTGGATTACGGTTTTAAAGGAGGTGAAATTGCTATGGCTTCGTATTGTTCTGAGCTTCAATTTTTGGCGAACCCCGTTACAAACCATGTCCAAAGTGCGGAACAACACAACCAAGATGTTAACTCGTTGGGTTTAATATCCGCTCGTAAAACAGCTGAAGCGGTCGATATTTTGAAACTCATGTCATCGACATACTTGGTAGCTTTGTGCCAATCTATCGACTTAAGGCATTTGGAAGAAAACTTGAAAGCCACAGTGAAAAACACGGTTAGCCAAGTAGCGAAAAAGGTCCTAACCACGGGTGTAAACGGTGAGCTTCACCCGTCAAGATTTTGTGAAAAAGACTTGCTTCGCGTAGTCGACCGTGAGTATGTTTTTGCCTACATTGACGACCCATGCCTCGCCACTTACCCACTGATGCAAAAGCTTCGACAAGTCCTGGTTGACCATGCTTTAACCAACGGTGAAAATGAAAAGGAACTAGGAACATCCATTTTCCAAAAGATTAGTGACTTTGAGGTTGAAATAAAAAATATTTTGCCTAAGGAAGTTGAAGCGGTTAGGACAGCATACGAGTCTGGCTCGTTGGCTATTCCAAACCGCATCAAGGAGTGTAGGTCATACCCATTGTATAGGTTTGTTAGAGAGGAGCTTGGAGGTGTGTACTTGACGGGCGAAAAGGTGACATCGCCGGGTGAGGAATTCGACAAGGTGTTTACAGCAATGTGTCAAGGGCAGATTATTGATCCGTTGTTGGAGTGTGTTGCAGGGTGGGACGGTGTTCCTCTACCGATTTGTTAGTTTTTTCAGCTGATATATTTTGGGGTTTGTAACTTTGTAAGTGTTGATCGTCAAATCTGTAAAACTATGTAACGTAATGTGCTGAGCCAAAGTGTAACTTTTGTCTTATAAATGGAAACATTTATTTCTTTATTTCTCGTTCTGTTTACTACAGAGTGTATGACAATAAATAGTACTTTTGTGTGTCGAAATGAAACGAGTGTCAAAGGGGAACAATTGGTCATTTGGAATAAGCATTCAAATGGTTGAGTTGCGGCCTTTTATACAATATGAAGAAGTGGTCATTGACAATTGCTGTATGATCGTACACACTCATTTTTTTATGTCTAGATAATATATCTAGTCCTATATGCTGCTGGTAAACAATCCTGCATTTTTTGATGTATTAGTGATGCCTAATCTTTATGGCGACATCAATAAAGATATTACGGTTGGTGATAAGAGGGTGTGGAGAAATGATACATGGGATTGGAGGTGGGATTGGGCTAGAGAATTAAGGTTATGATATTACGGTTAGGAGATTTTGAGGAATTGAGGGTTCTAACTAACTCTTTTGTTCCAAATGTGTTACAAGATGATTCTTGGAGATGGATACATGACGACAATTGTGCTTTCACCCTTGCTCAATTGGGGGAAAATTTTGAATTAGATGTGCTACTTTGAAAGCGAATCCATAAAGATTGCCTTAGTTCGGATTGTTCTCTGCAACTCGGGAATATGTTCTGTCCCACGCCCTTATCTCCTTCGCCGGAGACCGCAAATGATGGGTCTTAACTGTCCCGAGCTGGGTTGTGCTCATTAAAATAGTTGTCCTAAATGCCCCTTTTTAAGAGAAATGGTAGATGACATGATCCTAAATCCTATCTAGAGACAAAATGGTGCTAGATCATCCCAAGAAAAGTATGTGTTTTTATTTGGCGTCTACAAAAAAGATGATTACCGGTTTACACTTGGCTCGAACATCTTGGTATTGATCTTAACTCAACTCTTTGTCCATTGTGGAAATGAACGGTGGATCATTGCTTCTTAGGGTGCTCTCTGGTAATAGGTTCTTGGGGTAAACTCTTTAAGTGGTAGAATATGGGTACTTTTAATATTGGGTCGCTTCAAGATATTATTGAACATAAAGGCTTGCCAAATTTTCATAAAAAACAAAGAACGGTTTGGCAAGCGGTTTGTTTGGTGATGTTATATATGATTTGGAACGCTAGACATAAGAAAGTTTGAAAATAGAGCTTCTAATATGTCGACAATATGTGATGAAGTACAAGTTCTCTCATTTCATTGGATCTCTAATAGAGCAAAGGAAACTATTTCATCGAGGAAAGAGTGGTGTTCGGACCGATCAAGGCTTGCAAATTCTGAATTTCTTTATGTGATGTTGTGGTGCCAGTCTGCAATCTGTGTGGTCATGGGGTGGGAGTGGAAAGAGTTGAGGTGGAGAGGATGGCTCGATATATGAGATGTAGTACAGGAGAGTTTTCATTTACTTACTTGGGGCTTCCAATTGGGGTAAATATGAGGAGAGTGGTAGCATGGAATGGGGTTATTGAGAGCTTTAAAAATAAACTCTCCGAATGGAAGGCAAAAACGATGTCTTTCGGTGGAAGACTAACGTTACGTTAGTTAAATCGGTACTTGGTAGTTTGCCGTTATATTACTTCTCGATGTTCCGGGTCCCGTCGCGCGTCATTAGTACCCTTGAGCAAATTCGAAAAAAATTCTTTTGGGGTGGGTTGGGGGAGGGTAAAAAAATTCATTGGGTTAAATGGGACAATGTAATTTCATCTTTTGGGGAGGGGGGGCTGAATATTGGCTCGTTAAAAGTTAAAAATCTGGCTTTATTAGCTAAATGGTGGTGGCGGTTTAGAGTAGAAAAAGATGCTCTGTGGAGAAAAATTATAAAAAGCATATATGGTGTTGAAGGAGGATGGGAAGGTGGAGATGGGAGTCGGATTAGGGGGGGAGTTTGGTATGACATTATTAAGGTAGGAAAGATTCTTGATAGGCTAGAGGGGGGTTTTGCTAATATCTTTTACAAATCAGTGGGCGATGGTTTAGATACCTCGTTTTGGTTTGATAAGTGGGTAGGGGATGCGAGACTTTGTGATCGTTTTCCAAGGCTTTTTAGGTTAGAGAGAGATAAGGATGTAGTAGTTGGTAGGATGGGTAATTGGGTGGGAGATACTTGGTCATGGAATTGGGATTGGGCTATACATATGAGAGGAAGGACGGGTGACGAGTTATTAGAGCTTCAAAATCTTGTTGAAAATGTAAGCCTGAACCAAAATAGTAGAGATAAATGGAGATGCGGTCTAGACGCAAATGGTGAGTTTACAGTTAAATCGCTTTCAAAGTGGGTTGAGGAAAGGAGCTTAAGTGGAGTATTAGGTTCAACTCAAACCTTATGGTCTAAAATTATTCCTCAAAAAGTAAATGTTTTCATATGGAGGGTGTTAAAGAGGAGAATTCCGGTTCGGGTTGAATTAGATAAAAGAGATATCGACCTTGATTCTATGCTTTGCCCTTGTTGTGACAGTAGTGTGGAGTCGGTGGATCATTGTATGGTCCTTTGCGAAAATGCTCAAAAAGTTTGGGAGTTGATCTTTGCTTGGTGGGGTATGGGTCCGGTTGATAGGTTCACAACAGGTGAGATGTTAAAGCATAGGGGTGGATCTGTGATAAATAGTGATTCGAAAGATCTATGGCAAGCGGTTCTATGGGTTACCGGATATTATATTTGGAAAAACAGGAATGTCAAGGTGTGACAACCCGCAAATATCCCTACATGTCCTATTTGGAGAAACAATCATTTATTTTGAGTTTGGTTTCACTTTTGAGAAATGAGGCATATTTATAGTCAATCTTATTGGAAATATTGTTCTGAGCGCATTGGTGTTATTCTCGTATCATGAATCTTCCGTTTACTAGTCGAAATGAGCCCCAAACCTCGTTTCGTGAAAGATAACAAAAATTACGTAAATGGTCCTTGCGCAGAAATTACAACTTTCCCTTCATCTTCCTAGGGTATCACTTTTAGTCCATAGTGGAAATATTATGTTTTGAGGGTGCTATATAAAGAAACTTATACACCATTTAGGGTTTTGATAACCCATTTCACATTATAGCCGCTCCTACCCTCTCTCCCTCTCATCACCACCGGTCACATTTTCCGGCGAAACATCACCACCGCCGCGTTTGGTATCACACCGCCACTACTATCACACACCCCTCTTCATTCTCTATATCTTGGTATGCTTCACGCGCCATCTTTTCGCCACCATTACTGCCATCACCACCACAACCGCCACGGCTATCACTACATCGCCACCGAAGTCACCACCATCACCTTCAGCTCCTTCATCATCTCGTGATGAACCAAGGCGTTTTGAAGACTGTTGAGGATTTAGATCGAGTTAGGGTTCCTGTTTCGTTTGGTGGTTCGAGTTGTACTCGAGAAGACACCACAAAACCTTTTCATCCTACTTTGTTTTATCCTACTTTGTTTTATAACCGATTATAAATAAATTGTGTTGATGTTTTCGTGGATCTAAACTAATCAGAACGAGTTAATAAGTTTTGTGGATAATAAATGGATTAAAGGAATGATTTAACAGGTTTTAGAAATAGTTTCGTGTGGTAAGAAATGGAATGGGTGTTCGTTTGATGCAGTTGGTATACGGGTCGAGTAAAACCCACCTAGGTCTGGTCATACCCGTTTTAATATTGGATTTGATATTTTTATAACCGATTATGTTATCGTCCTTGTTGATTTGGTTGTTTGTTGGTCTCGGTTCATAGAAAAATGCCCGAGAAGGGTGCGTTGGATTAGTAGTCGAGTCAAAGAGAGTGCTGACTTTATTTGTGTTACAAAAAAATGGTAAAATCAGTTAGGGTGTTTGTTTGTTGTGGATTAGTGAAATGGTCACAAGAGTGAATTGATATTGACAAGGGTGAGTTTAATTGTTTAAATTTGGTATAATGAGTGTCAAAGGTTTTGGTTGAAAATGTGTATGTGGGTTCGGGTATCACTGTCAAACCAACGGGTACTGTGGGTTTGAATTCAGTCACGGGCTCGTAAGCCCACAAAAATAATAAAGGGTGCGTTTGAATTAGATAAGGGCCGAAGCCCACTAAGTTTATAAATGGGAAACTTGTTTAAATTTCATTAATTTCATATACTAAATATATTTTCCGGATGTTGATATAAATGGCTAACTTAAATTGCTTGTTTTGTCATTTGATGTATTGGTACGTTTCGTTAATTTGAAGATTGATACATGACATTGGACATAAATACCTAACGGATTGTGACTTGAAACACTTGGATAAATTATTAGATTATATTGACATTATTTGACAATTGACTCATTATTGGACGTCGGACAATATGGACTTATTGACTTGAAACGAATACAATATATTAGACTCGCGACGAATTTAATATATTTGATTCGCGACGAATATACAATAAGTAAATAATGTCTAATAATCAACAAATACATTTTATTAGTTTTTCATATAAATGTCGGGAAGTATTGTTTTGAGAAAATTGATTTCATTGAAGTCACGTTGACTTGGGAAATGTTGTATAAAAGAACGCGTCATGCTGAACTTTATACAACTTTCTAAACTTATATTTATCGTTCAAAACCTTTTATTCTTATAAAACCCGACAAGAATATAAACTTGTGTTTTAAGGAGATTGAAAGGCTTTTTACTCGAATTATGAATTCAAACTTATTTTGTTTATAAAACATGTATATTATATACAAACTATTTGGGAATGTGGGAAAACACCGAAACTTGCCTATTTTTATATAGTTAATTGTCGTCACTGTCTAGATTCTCTTTAATTAACTTGAGTTGGTCAGTATTTCTTGATCTTGTCGAGGTCGTTTCCTCTTTGGCGTGAGTTGTATGTTGATGTCCTTTCCATTTTGGCGTGAGTTGTACTTTGGGTCTATGTTTTCTTACCACACCACACGAAACATTGATACTAGACTTTTTATAAAGTAACGATTTGAGTAATCCACGAAAACTATGACACATTGCCTTTTATAGATTTCATTATTGTACGAGCTATATTTTGAGATAATCGTATGCGTATTAGGGTGTACCATCATGCTCGTACTGCTTAGTGCCGTCGTGCCCATCTTTTGGATATCGTTGTGATTAGCTCTAGATGCCAGTTGTGTCAGTTGTGATTCTTGCATTGCTGTGGCTAAGGTGAGTTTCATAGCCCCTACTTTTAAACAGTTTTCATAACTATTTTTGAGGGAGAATACATGCTCATTTTAACTAAACTTAATGATTGTTTATCTGAATATTTGAACGGTTTGATTAAGATCTGATTGACCGATTGATTGATTTACCGAGATACTTGATTTGGCTATCCGAAAGCATTATGCGTTTACTTGATATATATGTGAGCTCCCTAGCTCAAACTATTTTCTGGACCTGCTATTACTTTTTGTTTTGCTATAATGTGATTGGCTAGCAAGGAATAGAGATGCAGTAGATGTTGCCTTAGGCTAGGGCTGCTTGGAACCTAGCTAAGAATAGACTTCTACTTACGGCCTAGACCCAGGGCAGTAACGGGTGGTTCCTTACTGTAACGTGTTACCTGGCTAGTGAACGCCGAGGGGCCCACTCACTATGACCACTTATCTTTCCTAAGATAAGAAACTTATCGATTGTGAATTGTTATGATGTTGNTACACAATGTGTACCTCTTGTCCCCTATACTCCCACACACAATATTCCCTCTCCATATACAATCTTTGTACACACACTTATACACCTTTTGTACACACACACATATACATACCTTGTACATTTGTACACACACTTCTCTACACACACTAGATTTCAAATTTACACACACTACTCACAACCATATCTTCTCTACACACACTTGCCAACTCACCAAGATTTCCATATCCAATCATATCCAAATCATATATTCTCTTACACAAATCTCTTACATATTCCCTTACAACATCACATCCCTTACACAATCCAACTCATATCTTATATTCCTTACACACCTTACATCTCAACCATTCATTCTCTTACAACCCATCTCAACCATCCATTTCCCCTTCCTCCCCAAGAAATGGAATATTCCATAAGAATATCCTTTCTAACCCAACCATGGTTACTCTAACCCAACTATGGTTATTTCTCTACACTTAACCTTGGTTAACTCTTAACCACACCAAGGATGAAATATTCCCTTGGATATACCCTTTAACCCAACCAAGGTTTATTCTCTACACACTCTTCTAACCTAACCATGGTTACTTCTTAACCTATCCTCACACACTCTTCCCTAAGGAGGAATATCCCATGACATATTGTTTTCTCTATTATGCCATGTGAGGAATACCATTTCTACCCCTACCAAATTACCCTTTCTACTCTTCTACCCTTGATATTTGGTTTTATCATTAACACTTCACAAAACATTTTCCAAATTGGCTATTTGAGTTGGTAAACCTTAGATTGATTAATGATAAGGTTTAGTGTGAAGTACAATTGGGGGTTTAGCAAGGTAAGGTATTTATAAAGCCAACACCCAAAGTTTTGGAAAAACTTTTACTGGGTGTCTGGCGCGCCACCCACGCGTCAACGCGTGGGCAGCGCGCCGGGCTCGGTAAATTTTTTTCCCAAGTTGGGTTTTTGCCTATAAATACCATGCCTTGCCTCTTGTATTCCTCACCCCTTGCCATTACTCTTTCTCTCTACATTCTTTCTCTCTAATCCTCTAACTCTATCTTGTGTTCTTAGTAAAACACATTAACATCATTTGAAAGAACACATCTCCTTGCAAGGGAAGAATCACAAGAACCTAATCCANCAAGTTGGGTTTTTGCCTATAAATACCATGCCTTGCCTCTTGTATTCCTCACCCCTTGCCATTACTCTTTCTCTCTACATTCTTTCTCTCTAATCCTCTAACTCTATCTTGTGTTCTTAGTAAAACACATTAACATCATTTGAAAGAACACATCTCCTTGCAAGGGAAGAATCACAAGAACCTAATCCACTTTTGTGATTGTGTCGAGGGTCTTCTTCTCTATACCCTTTCTATTAGAATCGAGTCACTAGGTTAGGTTAGGTCTTGATTCAAAGAAACAATATTCTTTAATTCTATTTGGTTGTAAGGGAAGTCTTGTGTCTTTGTGACCAAGCCTAGATCATTGGGGATCTAGTTTGAAGACTTGTGTCTTGGTGACCAAGCCTAGATCATTGGGGATCTAGTTGGGGTTTGATACTTCCGGTGGGAAGTTGTTGGGGTATAAAAGATCAAAGTACTGCTGGATATTAAAGTGCTGCTCTTCAGAGTACTGCTGAAGTATTAAAATCAAAGTACTGCTAAGTGATCAAAGTACTGCTCGTTGATAAGTCAAAGTACTGCTTGAAGATAAAGACTGAATATATTATTAGAATTAGAATATTATGTAATCTAGAATATTCTATAGTTAGAGATTGTATACTTGTTGTTCAAGTTATGTAAACCGACTAGGGTTTTCCTTGTGCCTATAAAAGGATCCCTAGGTTGGCATTAGAGATAAGAGTTTTATGAATACGATTTAGAGATAAGTTAGAGTTGTAATAGTCTGCATTCTACAAGCAGATTTAAGGTGTTAATATAATCAAAGTTTGGTTAATTCTTCTTAGATTTAGGCGTGAGTTGTACTTTGGGTCTATGTTTTCTTACCACACCACACGAAACATTGATACTAGACTTTTTATAAAGTAACGATTTGAGTAATCCACGAAAACTGACACCTCTTTTATGGATTTCATTATTGTACGAGCTATATTTTGAGATAATCGTATGCGTATTAGGGTGTACCATCATGCTCGAACTGCTTAGTGCCGTCGTGCCCATCTTTTGGATATCGTTGTTGTTGAGGCAACATTATCAAGATCTCCTAATGTTTTAATGATGACAAATAAACATATGAAACACATAAAATATCAAACGGTAGCCAAATTCCCCGGAGCCCATAGACGCGCCAGGCCACTGTATGGCTTCGGGCGAAATTTGAAAGTCGGCTTTCCCCTTATCCGACAAATGTGGATCTTTCATTGCAGGTATGAATATGCTATGTGCTTAATTGAGAACACTCGAAAAGAGTTTTGGGATTAGAGAGATCCAACTTTTAAAAACACCCGCTTACGGGAAAACACCAACTCATGTTTTCTAACTCTCGCCTCTAGCCAAGGTTTTTCTAAACTTAAGGAGCTTATATATTTCACGTAACATCACGTGAAAGCATCCATATGCTCATATCCCGTGCTTACGTCTTCTCTAATCACGTAACGGGTTTACTCCCTTATTGGTCAAACTAAGTTCAAGGTCTCTTTGCGTAAACGCATCCTTACCCGCATGGGTTATGCTTTACATCAAGGCAAAGCACTTAACTTGTTTGAACCAAGGTGTTAGTTGAGTACGTCGAGTCGTGGAAACTCACGAGATATGAAACTATGGATTCTCGACGTTGTGTTACTAGAA
>LBNU01019687.1:10129-26304 GCA_014162995.1 Artemisia annua
GGGGACAAACCACCCAATGGTGTCCTTAACCTCCAAGCTCTCCCCAAGGACGACTGAATTCGGGGATCGAGTCAAGCTTTGTGACTCGGTAATAAAAAACAAGCGCTTCGTGGGAGGCACCCCATGCTTATCCATCTATCTTTTTTTTTATTTCTAATAAAATAACGTGAGGGGGGCGACCTCTTCCATTCTCGTGTTTTTCGTGGTTGTTTGTGATTGTCCAGGATTGTCCCGAATTATGATTACTCTCGTGCTCGTGGTTTTGTCATTCTCTCCACTCGAGTATCATTCTTCGTTGCTTAAGGAGATCCGTTATATATCCTAATCTTATCGACTAACGTCTATCTATTTGGCATACTTAATAAACGGCCTTAGATTTTTGTTAGGATTACCCTTACCTTTGAAACATTGAGGACAATGTTTACCTTTAGTCTGGGGGGTGGGGGTGAATCTTCGATTTGACTTTTGCCTTGCACTTTCATTTTAGTCGTTTCCTCTCGCAACCCCGTTTTTCCTAAAAAAAAATCAAAAAAATTGAAAAATTTTGAAAAATTTGATAAAAAAATGATGAAAATGAAGTGAAAAAGCACAAAAAAATGTGAAAAAGTTGAAAAAGTTGTGAAAATATAATAAGTGTTTTGACACCTTGTTGACTTTCCAGCTGGCGAGAGTAGGAATAAAATTTTGACTTGATCCGGGCGTGTTGAGCCCTAGCTTGTTCCCTTAACCAATGATGATCATAAAAGCTTTTGCTAGTCTTGTACACAAGGAGCTACTCTTTTGTCGGCTCCCGTACTTGACTTTATATATGCGCGGCTTGATTATCGGCTAAGCATCTGCGGATCTCATTATTTGAGATTTTCAAAATGCGGAGAACGAGAAATGATAGAGTTTATTTAGAAGTTAGATGCTGAGCGTGGAGTAGTTGGTTCTCTTTAGAGCTCATCGTAGGTACTTGTGGCTTTTTGCTCCCACCAAATTGTTTCACCCCATATTATGTGTATAAATAATTAAAGATGTTACGTTTGGGCGAAATTTAGTTTTTTGTCGTCTTAAGAGAATCTTTGCTTTAAAAATTGGGTACACATCAAGGATACACGCCATTTTGAGTTGTATTGTATTGTATTACGTTATACGTATGTGGTTTCGGAGCTACCCTTTAAAGCCCGGTATTCGTATGAGCTAAGGTGCTTTAAGACTTCGGATTGAGATCGGGCCTTGGATCCTACATTCTAACCTAATAAGTTGGCGGTAGGTCTTGGATTGAAACCGTGAAGGTTCGGGGTCGAGAAGTTACTAAGGCAAGAGAAAAGTATCAAAAAAAAAAAAAAAAAAAAAAAAAAAAAGAGAATAAGTATGGATTGATTAGTGCTATTGTTGTAAGACAAAAGTTGTTGGCGCGTGATGTGCATGTGGACGGTCCTAGATCGGGCACATGATGTGCACATGAAAGTACTCCGCAACTAATGTCTTTGATTATGTATGAGTTCGATTCGTTGATGTATATGTTAGTTTGTATCCTAATTCCTTGATGTGGACCTCATTTTTAAGGCAACGATTCTTAAGAGAAGATCGAAAACTACTTGGCGTCTTAATTTAGTATCTTTATCGGACTAATAATTATGAAAACGAGATGTTTATGAAGAAATTCATTTCTCTCACAAATATAAAATAAGTAGATACAAAAATAGGAAAATGGGAGCGAGAAGTTATTACACAAGTAACTACCATGAGTAGCGTTAGCATCTAACTTGTAAGTAGGCTGTGATCTCATTTTTAAGCTTAGTTTGGGAACTTGTGAAAAATCAAGGATGACGAACTTTATCCGTATGGCCACTTCTCCATGAGACGTGTTTCTACTTTTTGACCCTAAACGTTATTGCATAATAATGAAAGTCAACATACCGTCACAAGAATAAAGTATGAAAAATATAAAAATACAAAAATAATAGTAGTGTAAAGTTAGTACGTTAAATAAAATGGGTAAACGGGGCGTTTTAGGGAATAAATGATTTTGAAATCTCTTTTGAACGTTCTTGCTACTTTTCAAAGTTAGTAAAAAGAGTTTCTAAATTATTTATCTCAAAGGCGTGACGTGATTACATTGCGTGAGGACACGGCAATACCTTAGTCTGGGGGATTTTGGTATGCGTTAATACACATACCTTTTATTTACCAAAACCCGACCAAAAAGACCAAAAACTAACCCATAAATGCCAAATATTCGTGTTTTTGTGTTTTTGAATGTGCAGGCATGGATTTATAAGAAAAGGACGAAAAATCACAAGAAAATGACAAAACGAGCACGAGATTTGGAAAAGTGTCAAAAGCCGGAGTCGAGAAAGCTAGTGGTCAAAGTCAAGCTCATAAAGTCCAATGAAGTCCTCAAAGTTTCAGAAATGACAAATTTGGTCCTTGGTTGAAAGTTTGAAGAAATTACATATTTGGCCCTTCAAGTTTCTAAGTTGTCAATTATGGTCCTTGTGAAGATAATTTTGAAGATGTGACAACAGTGGCCCCTCAGCAATCAAATAATGTCAACAAAGGCCCTTGTAATATATTATAAGAATTTGGCAGCTTTGGTCCTTGCATTTTCAGAATCTACAACATTGGTCCTTGTTAATATTTGCCACACCTAAACTAAATCTTACACATAAAATTTTCACTACACAAACCCAAAAATAATAATAACCCAATATCCTAAATTCACTTCCNTTGTGAATTCAGAAAATACACTTATGGTCCCTATGGTTAATTTGCTACTACAACCGGATCCATAATAAACTTTAAACCCATCTATCCCAACCCAATAATACCTTATCCCATAAACCTATTTTACATAAACCCATTACATAACCCTTTATCCCCACAAGCCCAAAAGAACACAAAGCCCACTCCCCTTTTGCTAAACCCGTAACCCACTTAAACCCTCAACCCGACCCACCAATCAAACACAATAAAAAAATTATTTACCCTTTCCCTGTTAACCCTTTTACCCGCCAAGAGATAAAACAGAGTTTTACCCTGCTTCCACCTCATTCTCAAAGATTCTTAGTACGAGGATGTTTTCTTCTGGAAGCTCTGACATGTCAGAGACTATGTTGTCATTTCCCATCATACGTGGATCTTTCAAGCCCCCTTATTGGATGAATGAACGTGGAATGAAGATAAGATTTCATCTTGTGGCAAAGGACTGAGTGGGATGTCGACATAGTGATAAGAATTGAAGATATGTGGCCAATATTGAGCTTCTGGACCCTTCTGTGACTAAACCCTAGCTCCTTCTCCACCTATTTAAAGGACCCCTGTATCAACGTTGGAAGTGTGTAGNTCATTTCAGCTTTCTAGCTCTAGTGAGTTTATATTGTAGCTTAAAATAGTGAAAAATTCTCAAAAGTAACTTGGTCAAGAAAAAAGTCAACTGTCTTGGTTATGAAGATGAATCTGATTTTGGTGATAAGTTGAGACAGAAAGGGAAGGTCTCAGCCTATCTTAAAGATAGGCTAGCATAGTGAACCCCCTCTGTTGGTGCTGAGGGGGAAAACTTTGTAAGTTTTTTTTATTTTTAAATTCCTCTAAAGCATTTAGTGTAATCTGTTAATGTAGTTGTTCTTCTGCTGGTGTTAGTCTAATATAGCTTTATTTAGTTTGTTTGAGTGTTGGTGATATGCTTTTGATATGTACTAAGTGAGTTTTATGATTCAACTGCCATGTTATAGCTAAACCTGTCATATCTTGTTCTTGTTGTTCTCTTTGTGTTATTAATGTTTAGTTAGCTTTTGTTGCACACCTAGAACCTGTTTGAAGCTTAAAATCAGTAGTTGTAAGGTTAAAAATAGGATTTGTAGTGTCAAAGTAGTCTTATAGGGGTGTTTGGTTCTGTTGTATTTTGTCTGTTCTTGTTGCTTTGTTGTTAGTTCTTCTGCATGTTCAGCTTCCTAGGGTCATATTAGGACTAGAGAAACCATAAAATCTGCACCTTATATACAAAAAGTCAAAATTCACTAAACATGTCATTTGTACCTGTTCTTTGTGTGAACTGCCACTGTGATGTTGTTCATTATGTCAAATTTGTGTTTGAGTTTGTGTTTTAAGTGCTTAAACATGTTCAAACAACACCTAGTGACAGATCTAGGCAATCAAAATTGGTTTTAGTCAAAGTTTAGGTGAAACATAAAAAGTCAACTGTAGCTTCTGAAACAGTTTTTCTTTGCAGAATTTTGGTGAAATTAAGGTTCAATTGGTGTGTTAAAATTGGGGCTTTTGTGTTTTTTGTGTTCTCTGCTTGGTGGTCTACCTTTTTCCCCCTTAAGTTCTTATAAATTAGCTTATTAAACTGCTTTTTGAACTGCTTAAAGTAGGACCCTTAGACTACATTTCTGTAAACTGCTATAGGGCTTTTTCAGCTTATTCATTGTGCTTATTTGATATTTTAAGTTCAATTGTGCTTTATTAAGTGTGTTTAAGGATCTGTGATAGTTTGGTGCTTTTTGGTAACTATTTGCTTATTAATAGTGCTTATTTTAAACTGCTTATTGTGCCCATTAGCTTATTTAGGTTTAGTAATCTGTCAGTTTTATTTTTCCTAGGTTCTAAATAATATTTTTGAATTTCCAGAAAAATTTCATAATTAATTAAGACCTTTTGCTATTTATTTTAATTAAAATTAGTTTTAAATCAGTTTAATTAGTTTTTAATTAATATTAATTAAAGAAAAATCAAAAAAAAAATACTTTTATTTTTAAAATTAGTTTTTAGTTAAATCAGAACTTAAAAAATTTATTTTTCATTTTTCTTAATTATTTGCAATTTAATACATTTTAATAGATTAATTAGAATTTAAATTATCTTAAATCCTTTTTAATTAATAATAAATCACAAAATGACAAAAAGAAATTCTATTTTAATTTCAATAATAGTATTCAATTAATTTAGGTTTTATAAAATTAAATTTTCACTTTTAAAGTTATTTTTCATATTTATTTACTATTTAAATCTTAAACAAAAACACTAAAAGAGTTTTTAATTAATTTAAATTAAAGAAAAGAAAACAAAAATTTATAATTTTAATTTTCCAAAAAGTTTTTAATTTCATTTAGGATTTTATAAAATTTAGTTTTCCCCCGTAGCCCTTTTAATTTTATTAGTTGCTTTAAATCTCGGGATTAGCCCGGGATTAGCCCAGGATTTGCGTTAATTACATTTAATTTTACGTTTTTAATTAGTGTGCTTTGTTTACGTGTGTTATTTACGTATTTCCTTAATTGTAGTTTTAAAATCAACACAATCCCTTTTATTTCACTTTTCTTTACACAAATTCACAAATCGTCAACTACGGTTCCATTCACCTTCACACGGATCACGACCCGGGTATTTCTTATTCGTTGAGAAATTACTTGGATAATATACTATACTATAAAACGACAAAGATCAAGCATCTCCAACAACTTGTGCTACCTCCAACATGTAAGCAGTGAGAGGTGTATTCCTACCAGAAAATTTAGCACTCTTGGTGGCCATGAAGGTAAAAACCTTATCTGGAGGAGAAAAAACTGGCAAGAATTCTTGTGGTTTAGAAACACCCTCAAGCTGTTTATTCAAGAAAACCTGTAGGAACCTAGGATACATAAAAAATGGAGAACCATTCTTGATGTGTTTAAGCATACCATCAAGGATCATCCAAGAAAAATTGAATGGCTGATTAGTAGCTAGTCCTACCAAGGCAAAGGCTATTGATTTGGGAAATTCATTCCAAGCAGTACTCTTGTTGCTTAGACAATGAAGTAGGACATGGATCAAATATTTCCAATGAGGACTGAATAAGGGTTTTTCAAAGGTTAGCTTGCTAAGTGAACCCTCATATCCAATATCCCTAAGTGTATCCCAAAGTACCTCTTTAGCAAAACAAGTAGTACCTTCTTCATCATTAAACTGAAGGTCTGTTCTTATAGAATCCTCTGTAATGCGAATATTACGCCCAGCAACCTTAGCTGTAATAAACCAAACATCCATCTCCTCCCATCCAGCTTTAGCAGTAGCCCAAAACTCTTGAATCCAAGGTGCAATAACATCGGGATTGACCAAAATAGCATAATTGATTGACGACCCAGTGAGAAAATCAATTATATCATGAAAATCAACATTCAATTCCGTTTTATCCAAGTTGGCTACCATATTGTGACGATTACAAGTGGAACGAGCCATTGGTGTAGGATTGAGAAAGTAATTGAGAAAACGGCGAAGGTAATGTGTATAAAAAATGGAGTGTTAGTTATAAAGAAAGAGAAAGTTCGGTAGGGTTAAGTAAATATGGGTAAGATTTTAAAAATCAAATCCCAATAAATACTCAATCTGTTATTGTTATCCCTTATTTCTTTCCAATAAATTAAATAACTATTACCACATTTTTTTTACCGTTGTATAGTAACAGTACTTCCACGTCAGCATAGCAGTACCTTCATATAGCCGTTGAGTAGTACTTTCAGCATCCAGAACCCAATTGCCTATAAAAAGACTCTTCATACACCTTCCTTCATCACAAAAGCATATAAAAAAACTTATCTTCATCTTTCAAAACCATAACTTCACTATGAGCAACTTTCCATTGGTGTATATCTCATCAGATGACTCAAGTGACACAGAAATTGAGTTTAACTTTGACTCTGATTCTGATTCAGACTCAAAACCAGGATGGAGTGATTACTTTCCTCCAATGGCATCAAGCTCAAACCAGAAAAGCTCCAAGAGAAAGGCACCAACTGCTGCTCCAGCTACAACACATCATATTTCCACCGATGAGAAATGGGCCTAGTAGCCATTATCAAAAATGAGATTGAGCTGCATAATGATCATCAGAAAGAGTAAGAATATTAATACAGATGAAACACTAAATTAATACCAAGAATCCATGACCAAATAGCATCAAACATGCGAGTGCTTTTATGTTATATCACGTAACGTGTAGACACTACATACATGCTAGCTAGTTGCTTATATGTGTTAGACAATTTTATATATAAAAAAAACCTTGAAAGAGTGCATTTCAAAAACAAAATGTGTGATTTTGCAATTCAATCTTGATAATACTATTTTCTATTGTTCATATTAATGTAAAAAATCTGGTCTAAAAAAACTTGTTAGAAATATTGGACTTGAAATATCTTTTTTTCTTTTTGAGATAACAAACCAGATGACCCTAAGGGGGCGTTTGTTTTGGCTTATATAGCCGACTTATGGTTTATTTGGTTTTGGCCTTATGTTTTATAAGCTCGCTTTTTGTGGCTTGTTTTGAAATTTTTCGGCTTATATAAGTTTATTATGTCATAATTGTTAGAATATTAGTGTGTAATAGTTAGGATATAAGTTTAGAGGGTTAATTGTATTTTAGCTCAAACTTAAGGAGGTTAGTCATGTATTAGGAAAGTTCCTAACCTCCTCAAATGTAGATTCCTTGTTCACCAAGGATTAGGTTTCTCCCCCCTCATTCTCTATAAATAGGGATGAGGGGGTGAGGTTTTATTTGTACCTTCTTTTCTAGCTCATGTTTAATAAACGTTTGAGTGTAAATATCTCGTGTGTGTGTTGGTGCCACTCGGCATTAAGGGATCATAACCCTTTGTCGAGGTCTTGTTGGAGTAGTTCTTGATTCGTGGTTCCGCTCTAGAAACCAGTTTGTTGGATTTCTCCCAACAATTGGTATCAGAGCTAGGTTATTGTGGTCATCAAAGTTCGAGTGCTAGATCGAGGTGCCGAGTTTGTTCGAGGTATCAAGGTTCGAATCGGTTCCATTGAAGTAGTGACTGGTATCAGAGACAGGTTCGAGAAGAACGAATCACACGTCGTGGAGAGAGCCAAAACAAGATAAACGAGTGAACCAGGTTCGGTTCGTCGATTACTGCGTAGCCGTGGGAGAATTGGCGCTGCGGGTTCGTTAACCGTTGGATTTCTACGAAATTTGAACCGTAGGTTGAAGAGACATAGATCTAGGATCTCATCGGAGGGATCTTGCATCAGAGCTTCCACGAAAAAGATATAGGCTGTCGAAGTTTCTGGTGTTGTTGTGTTCTTTATTGTTTTTCGGTTATTGTTTGGCTATCGTTGTATAGATTACAAGGTTCAAGGTTTCTAGGTTTACGAGTCAAGATTACTTGGGCAACAAGGTTCTTGAAGTTTTCTTGCAAGGAGGTGGATCGATTCTCCTAGGATTATAGGAAATCTTTTTCTTTTGTCACAAGGTCCTTGGAGTTTCGGTTTGGAATTCAAGTCTTGGTGGTTCTTGGAAGACAAGTAAGGTTTAGCTTTGTCGTGGGATTCAAGAAAAGTGATTACTTGGAGTACAAGGTATATCAAGGTTGTATACTTGAGGTGGAAAGATCGAAGCTTTAGGGTTTCTCTAAAGGTTAGTAGATCGATAATTACAAGAAAGCGGGTTTAACGCACCGCTTGTGAGACTTGTTGTTAAAGTTGGTTAAAAAGAAACTTGACAAGGTTTGTAGAAAGGTTAAAGAAGAATGGCTAATATGAATACTAGGTTAAACATCGAAAAGCTTGATCGGAATATTGTACAAAAATATGGTGGTTCAAAACAAGTTGGGTTCAAGCAACTTGGTCTTGGAGTTAAAACAAGGGTCCATGGAGTACATGTTCAAAAGCGTGTTTGGTTTGAGGTGGAACTGCAGGGAGCTTAGGAAAATCGTGAAGCTGAGGTAATTCAGGAGAGTAACGATCATGTTGCAGTGGCTCAAAGAAAGTTGGAGGTTAAACAACTTGAAGAAAAGACAAACACGGACTGCTTGGTAAAGGAGCAGGAAAAGGTACGCCTTGGATTAAAGGTGGGGCCAGACATTACGGTAACTGGAGTACCTGGTCAAGAGGGTGCAGAGGGTAATGCTGCTGAAAAGAAGAAAGTGAAGGAGTCTACGGAAGCTAATCTTGGAAAATTACTAAAGTACAATGCCTGGTCGACAAGGTTGTCCTCGGTTCGAGGTTCCAGCACGAGGAAAAGATACTGAGTATCGGTTATGTTTAAGTGTTACTCCTAAGGTGGAAATTGTTATATATTAGTAGTAAACTTAAATATAGATTAGGGACTTAAGTGTACTTTTATAATTAGATTAGGTGTTAGACATAAACTAGAATTAGTTAGCTTGGAGTGCAAGGCAAGCTAGGTTTATAGAGATGAGGGGGATGCTAGTTATTCATTCTTCNAAATTGTTATATATTAGTAGTAAACTTAAATATAGATTAGGGACTTAAGTGTACTTTTATAATTAGATTAGGTGTTAGACATAAACTAGAATTAGTTAGCTTGGAGTGCAAGGCAAGCTAGGTTTATAGAGATGAGGGGGATGCTAGTTATTCATTCTTCTTCCTCAATTGTAAAAGCTTTATTGGTATTAATAAAGTGTTCGTTGAGGGTATATCGTATGCTTATTCTTGTCGGTTCTTTGTAGTATCTCGTGTTTGCTACTTGTGCTCGATACAACTCGCGATCTAGCTTTTCCGCGATCGAACTTCGGGTTTGTTGTCGAGGTATTTTCCAACAATAATGAACTCATATAAGCCGAAAAGTTTCAAAATAAGCCACGAAAAATGAGGTTATGAAATATAAGCCCAAAACCAAATAAGCCATAAGCCGGCTGTATAAGCCGAAACAAACACCTACTAAAAACTACAAGGACCCTAACTTATGAATAAGACAACCCAACAATCCACGGACAAAATCCTGTTAGTTTTGTGTATATATTTAATAGTATATAACCGGATTGGAACTCGAGACTACGGGATTGCACACTTTACGTATGAGACTTGATGTTTAAATAATTAATATAAAATGTTATAGTTAATTATTAAATTCACAATAAATGACTAAAGACTTTGACTAACGGTCGGTAAATGTCAAGGGGATAAGAAGAAAAGGAAAAAAGCCAAGAGAATGATCTAGAAACCCTCTCTTGGGCTTGTTTGTGTCCTAACAATGGAATCCCACATCGAAAACCATNACGGGATTGCACACTTTACGTATGAGACTTGATGTTTAAATAATTAATATAAAATGTTATAGTTAATTATTAAATTCACAATAAATGACTAAAGACTTTGACTAACGGTCGGTAAATGTCAAGGGGATAAGAAGAAAAGGAAAAAAGCCAAGAGAATGATCTAGAAACCCTCTCTTGGGCTTGTTTGTGTCCTAACAATGGAATCCCACATCGAAAACCATTGTAAACTTGATCTCAACCCTAAGGCTATAAATACATCCCTATGTATTCATCCTTTGGTAAACTTGATTTCAATAGAAGGTCAAACTTCTTCTTTTCTCCTCCCTTGTTTCTAGGTCGACGAGTGAAGCCCTACTTAAGGGATTTGCGAGTAACCTTGAACATAACAAAGTGTTTGGTTAATCTATTGTGATCAAGAACTAGCATTCGCATCGAATCACTAATAGTATGTATGTGCAAGAACGTGGTGCAAACACATTATTTTTTGCAAGTTGGATTGATCGACTTTGGTAGTAGTCGACTTTTATAAACCCTAATTAATTAGGGTTCTTGGTTCTTGATTGAATTGATTCTTGTTTTTCTAGAATCAAAAGGTACGCATCTCTTTTATTATTCGGTTAATTTATTATATGTTAATATGATCCTTATGCTTTCGCGTGTACTTGATGTTAGTTGTTTTTATATAATTGTTATAGTATTTAAATTACAACAGTAGCATCACGAGCCGTTTTAACATGTAATTAATTACCGAAACACATAAAACACAAATCTTTAATTGTTTTTGCATGTTTTACGATTTTAAAGGATTTAAAAAATTTGAAACCCTAATATTTTGGGGGGGGGGGGTCGATTACCTCCTAAACCAAATTAGGGTTTGTGTTTTGTTAATTAATTTGATTAGAAACCCTAGGTTATGAACATGCTTATGTGTTTAAGTGCGTATCTTGTGACTAATCGGTAATTGTTATGCATGAATCCATGACAAAACGTGCATGTTAGTCATGGATTAATTAATTGTTTAATTGTTAGTAACATCTTTATCACATGTAATTTTATGATATATCTAAAATTAGGGAAAACCTCAATTAATTAATGAATCAATTTTTGTGCTATATGGTGTATAATTAACTATGGCTTACGCAATTGATTCGTCAATGTATGTGGTTCTACTTCTATTGAAGAGAGGGCCTCAGTTAATTATATGCATTAATAACACCTAGATATTGATTTTTATAGGTTTTATCGAATAAAGTTTGCATGTGGCTAATTGTTTCACTTACTTAATTGTTAATATTCTTAGTTTTTNGTGGTGCAAACACATTATTTTTTGCAAGTTGGATTGATCGACTTTGGTAGTAGTCGACTTTTATAAACCCTAATTAATTAGGGTTCTTGGTTCTTGATTGAATTGATTCTTGTTTTTCTAGAATCAAAAGGTACGCATCTCTTTTATTATTCGGTTAATTTATTATATGTTAATATGATCCTTATGCTTTCGCGTGTACTTGATGTTAGTTGTTTTTATATAATTGTTATAGTATTTAAATTACAACAGTAGCATCACGAGCCGTTTTAACATGTAATTAATTACCGAAACACATAAAACACAAATCTTTAATTGTTTTTGCATGTTTTACGATTTTAAAGGATTTAAAAAATTTGAAACCCTAATATTTTGGGGGGGGGGGGTCGATTACCTCCTAAACCAAATTAGGGTTTGTGTTTTGTTAATTAATTTGATTAGAAACCCTAGGTTATGAACATGCTTATGTGTTTAAGTGCGTATCTTGTGACTAATCGGTAATTGTTATGCATGAATCCATGACAAAACGTGCATGTTAGTCATGGATTAATTAATTGTTTAATTGTTAGTAACATCTTTATCACATGTAATTTTATGATATATCTAAAATTAGGGAAAACCTCAATTAATTAATGAATCAATTTTTGTGCTATATGGTGTATAATTAACTATGGCTTACGCAATTGATTCGTCAATGTATGTGGTTCTACTTCTATTGAAGAGAGGGCCTCAGTTAATTATATGCATTAATAACACCTAGATATTGATTTTTATAGGTTTTATCGAATAAAGTTTGCATGTGGCTAATTGTTTCACTTACTTAATTGTTAATATTCTTAGTTTTTTATTTTTTATGATTACTTGTTTTTTGTGTTATATTGTTTGACATGTTGTAAGCAAAAAAGGGTAATTTTTGAATAGAAAATAAATTGGACTAATAATGGTGAAACTACATGTTTTTAAGACTAAAGTCATAAACTTTTAGTTGATTGGTGATTCTTGCACAAATAGTCGAAAGGCGGACCAAAGTTTGACATACTATAAGATGGGTATAAGGTTGGTTTTGCATTAAATTGTGGCCTCAAAGAGACTCCATTCTGTCTCTTTGCTCGTTTGTTTGTCAAATTAGACTTACCAAGTAAAACAATTTTACGTGCAAAATCACTTTAAGGGTGAATTGACCTCAATTCCATGATGATTATTCAAAACACTAAGTCTTATGACTTATGCAAAAGTACGATATAGTTGATGATAATTGAAGGTAATTTTTTGATTGGTGAACCTGATACCTCAATTATAAAGTTTTTGATTTAATCTTATCCTAAAATTAGTTTAGGAAAGGTTTTGTAAAACTTATGATACGAAGATGTGTGCATGCGTCTTCATACATATTTTGATTGACACGTCAAAATTAGTACCCTAAAATATAAGTCAAATGCCATCTAACTATAAGAAACACTTGAAGTTATAATTTAGCGAAAGTGAAACCTTATCTAAATTTTAATGACAAGGTAAATTTCCGAGTATGCGTGAGACCATACATGGAGAATTTAAAGTTTATAAGTTAGACGACTTAATAAAATTGTTAGTGAGACCTAGAACTTAAGGCATTAGATGGGATGAAACATGCTTACTTTGCAAAATGATATTTGGCAAATGTAAATCCCATCATAACCTAGGAATTGGAAATTGTTTGCCAATTATTGTTCGACAAGTTACCTATTTGAATACTTTCATTGCTAGCAGATCAACTGATGTGATAAAATTATGTCAATTAGGATCCTAGTTTTCAAGAAAATTCTATGGATATATGAATATTTCCTTGGGTATTTTATTTTCTTAAAAAGTTTTATTATCGAAAATACTAAAACAGAATTTTGTTAATTCTTTTAAATGTATTAATACAACGTTAAACCGTAAACGTAGTTTTGGCTTTGGTAAATTAATCTAGTTTTGTTTTCAAACAAATGTTTGATTAAGAAAAATTTACTTAAAAGATGAACAAAGTCTCCTTTCCATGAAAGAAGAGTGAGATACAAACCTATTCCTTTTCATGAATGAGAAAGATATGATAGGAATATTAGAATTGTTTAAATTCTAAATACATAACTCATAGCAACTTCATTAGTTAAGAGAATTGCACATTTTCCCTAGAGATTTCATTACCATCTTTCGGTAATTGTATTCTCATGTAACAAATATGACATTTGGTAACTGGAAAACATGTGTAACTTTTTTATGAGTTATTAAATTAGAAGCAAGATTAATTACCGCAAAATAGTAAAAGACAAACTAGAAGATTTATCTAGATGTTTTACTTTGACCGTTTAAAGGTACTGCATACAATTGTTGGAATGGTAGACCTATTAAGGAAGAAATTGCATGCCTAACTTTTCAAGTTAATTACATTGATGGATAGTCCATCATTACAAAGTAGAATACATTCTTTTAGTACCTAAGTAATTGTTATGAATGGGTTTTCTCAAAGATGTAGGAAAGTGAATGTTAGAACCTAAGTTTATCAACGTTTAATCAAGTCTCGGTTATTTCATCATTTGTAATAGGTTGCTAAGTTATTTAATCATGTAATGTTTAAGGGTAAGCCCTTTACTCGTCCAATGGGCCTAAAGCCCATACAAATTAGAGAAGGGAAGAGAAGGGAATGTTGCCCTAGCTCTTCACCTATAAATAGGACATCTATATAATGCTTACTCTTGTTCGTTATTTCATTTACATAAGGAAACTCTTGCACTTTTATTCTTCATATTTGATCTAATAAACCAAAATCTATTTCTCATCTCATTTCTATCATTTCAATACTTGTGTTTACAATATGGTGACCTAACAAGTGGTATCAATCGCTAGAAGAAGGTGTAATATTTGTTTTTGTTTCTAACGTCCCAAAACACGCTTTTTTAATCGTTATTTTTTGTAAAAGCTTGTTACTTTCTTGTTTGTTTCGTATTTTTATCACATCTTTTTCATCAAAACGTGTGTTACAAACTCAAACAACCAACAAAGTTTCAAAATTTCACAAAAAATTTCAATTCGTACTTTTGTACCATTTTTCGAAATTTTTCAAAGTTTTGAAAAGTGGTTAAAGTTTGCAACTTTCTTTAAGATTTCATCATTTTAAGGTTAGTTGTACAAGAATCTTGGATTAAAAACGTGTTTTTGGATTGCTTTTAACAAAAACAAAAATCTGCCAAATTTTTGCACTTTATCGAGAAACTTGGACCCTAATATATCGAGATCTTTTTTTACTGCTCCTAAGGTGTTTTCGTTGGTTACTCAGTGCTTTTCTCTCTTGTATAAGAAAGAAAACACTTCGACTCGTTGGATATTTTCGTTATTGTATAATCTCGAAAATTTTGTGGAATTTTTTCGAAAATTTTAAAGTTTCGAGATCTTTTCTGGTTTATCGAAATCTTTTGATTTTCGAGATCCTTGGAAAACTTTCGAAATCCTTTCATAATTTTCGAGAACCTTACAAATTCCTGCTACAGTGAAATTTCTCGAAAGTTTATTAAAATTTTCTCGATAAAGTTGATTTTTCGAGAATTTTTGAAATTATCGAGATCTTTGTAACTTTTTTTCGAGATCTTCTGGACTTTGACTGTTTTTCGAGATATTCAACATTTTAAGTTTCGAGAAAACACTTGGGATAGTTTTCAAAGCGTGGCATAACACTTATACCTTCTATAAGATCCATTTACACACAAGTCTTTGATCATGTCTCAACCACCATAATAAAACTTTCATCATCAGCAACCCTATCATCAAACACTATTGTTTCGTCAACAGCAACAACAATATAAACAACAACAACCTCAACAATCATATCCATATAATCAAATGGTTTCTCAACAACATGTCATGATGCATCAACATCAACAACTGCCTCAACCTCCACCATTTCCAATGCAACAAATCACTCAACCGTCGAAACAAACTCATTGGTTTGACCAAATGTGTGAAGTCATCACTACTCAACAATCAAGACATGAAGCAGGTTCACTTGACACACAACCCATGCTCACACCCAGTAATTATGTTCAGTGGTCAAGTCGATTCCTAAGATTTCTTGAACTCAAGAAACCACATGGCAAATACATGAGACAAGTTATCAATGAAGGTCCATTTGTAACACCGACTAACCTTGTCCCTGGTGATCCTAATGCTAATCCACCCATACCGGAATCATACAGACCCCTTACTGATGCTCAACTTACTGCTGAACAAGTACTTCACAAAGAAGCTGATGAATATGCCATGATTTACATTCTGCAAGGCATACCTAATCCAATCTTTCGCAGTGTTGATGCTCAGAAAACTGCTAAGGCAATGTGGGAACATGTTCATCTCTTAATGGAAGGAACTCAGTTGAATCAGGAGGACATGGAGTCAAAACTTTACATGGAATACACACATTTCATGATTGAGCCAATGGAATCACTTGAGTCATACTATCACCGCTTCACTAACATCATTAATGACCTCGACAGACACAACATCATCTTACCAAAGATTGCTGTCAACACGAAGTTCTTAGGATGTCTTGGTCCTGATTGGCAGAAGTATGTGACATTTGTTCGACAAGCAAGAAACCTTCATGAAACACCATATGGTTTGTTGTATGACTATCTGAAACATCATCAACATGAAGTTGACAATGATCGCGCTCTCAGAGGAAACTACTCACAGCCCCCACCTACAAACTCTTTGGCGCTTGTTGCTCAATCACATGTTCCGGCTCCACCATTACAACACAATGTTTATCATCCAGAACAGGCTTATCTCAACAACCCATCTCCGTATTCATCTTATAATTCTACATCGCACCCTCCTGCAAATCAATTTGCATCATATGA
>LBNU01019687.1:27948-45416 GCA_014162995.1 Artemisia annua
TAGTGCTTGAAACTCTCGAGTTGGATACTCGGGGCGTGGACGTAGGGCAAGGACAAGTGAGGTCCTTGTAGCCGAACCACGATAAACAATCGTGTTGTGGTTTGATCATTCTATCTCATTACTTGCATGTTTTACATATTGTGTTTAGTTTACATATTGTCTTTGAGTTGGTCAAAGTGTTTCAATTCACATCTTAAAGTAAAACGTCAAGTATATCTTTGATTAAAACGGATAGTTTTCAAAAGATAATTAACGTAAAAAGCGGTAAACTATTCAACCCCCCTTCTAGTTTTCCACAAGTATTTTTCGTGTGTGGTTAAAGAGAAAGAGAGAGGGTTACGGTTGTGGTTAACGAGAAAGAGAGAGGGATAATGAGGAGATTGATGTTGTGTGGTACAACTCGTTTACAACCTTTCAAAGTAATTAGTTTCCTTAATTCGTTTTACAAAGGCATTATGGGGATTGACCCAAAATCAGTTGTCCACTTTTCACTTGACCATTTTTCTTTTACTAGACGAGTACCCGTGCATAGCAACGGAATTTTATAGCGACAGATAGTTTATTGATAAAAAAAAGTTTATAGGTTATAAACGAAAAATAATAAAGGTTTGAAGATTTGAGAATTAAACATAATGTTTTGAAACCTGGTTCGACCCGGGTGGTTCAACTGGTTGAACCGTTCCGGTCGAAAAACGGGTTTGAAGCGTCCCGGGTCAACCCGGTTTGTGTTTTAATTGGTTGTATTTAATTTGGTAGATATGTTTTTAATTGGTTGTACAATGTGAATAAATCATTGTACTTTTAAGTAATGGATAATGTTTTGAAACCCGGTTCGACCCGGGTGGTTCAACAGGTTGAACCGTGCCGGTCGAAAAATAGGTCGATTTAAACCGGGTCAACTTGCTAGGTTGGGTCAAAAACGGGTCAAATTGAACCGGGTCAACCCGCCGGGTTTGAATTGTCCCGGGTCAACCCGATTTGTGTTTGAATTGGTTGTATTTAATTTGGTAGATATGCTTAATTTGGTTGTACAATGTGAATAAATAATTGTACTTTTAAGTATTGGGTGTTTTAATAAGAGTATTAATTACATTTCACTTTCTCTCTCATTTAACCATTGTTGAAAACTCAACATTTCACTTGAAAACTCAACATTTCACTTTTGACCATTTTTCTATTATATGTAGTAAAAATAAGTAGTTAAGATAAAAGAATTACATCATTTCAGAGTGTTTTTGTAAAACCCTTCTTACTGAAAAAAAAATTAGACCAATAAGAGAGCTCGATTTTGCCACGTAGGCGAAATCGAGCAATATAATTGGTCAATAGAAAGTCAAAATTAAATTGATTTTGGTCAAACTTAAAAAATTTGGTGGAGAAATTTGGTTAAGAAAAAAAATGCATAAAAATATAGGTGTCAAATTTATAAAAGCAAAAACTTAAAAAAAGAGGAAGTAATTAATAAAACTTTAGTGGTTGAATTTTAAATAATTTATATAGAGCAAAGTGTAAAATTACAAGTTTTCATATTTTTTAATAATTGCAGGGAAAAAAAATAAATAACCCCTTACACTTTATACCCCCTATATTTTATAATATTAACTTTTTTTAAAATTATATGAGTATTAGTATTAGCTTTTAAACTTTCATCCATTAAAATTATAAAATTTGGTAAATATGCGAATTAGTTTTAATATACGTTAAATATTTTTTAAACTAATGTTAGTTTTAGACTTTCATGCATTAGAATATTTTTTTTTAAATAAGGACTCATGTTACTATTTAAAAGTTTAATTTATGCGTACACGGGTTTGAAATACGGTTAAATTATTAGTAACGGGAATATAAATATCAAATGGTAAGCACGAGTTATTGTGATATGAAAATAAATATACGCGATTCTACTATAACAACGACTTATGAAATTGTTATTAAAAAATTATATATGAATATCCATAAAACATTTTAAAAACTTTACGGAGCATATTTTAACTTCATCAACGCTCATTATGTGCTACTAAACTTGCACATTTTGTACAACATGATATCAATAGTTAAAGTTAAACAACAACATCAAACTCAACCTCAACATATCTGTCAGCTAAAAACGTTATACCAAAAAAAAAGAAAAAAAAAGCATGGGTTAGATAGTCATGTTTAATATAGAAGGTGTTTTTCTTAAATTATAAAAAAAAAATGCACGCATCATAATCCTTATTTGATAACAATCACCTCCTAAATCAAAAAAAGAAAAACTACCTAGGTGATAACTTAATTTTATTCATTGACGTGATCTTTTATCAAAAAAAAATAATAATAATAAAAAAAAATGGTAATAGTTGGCCGTTGTAAAGGAATTAGAAGTATATACATGAGAATTATTCAGCAAGAATATATAGTTTTTAATCAGGTTATTACGTTACTATACTGCGATAATGTTATTGAGTTGGTAATCACGGATTCGAGATACAACCATTATTCTATACTTATGATTTATGTGTAAACCTCTTTTTGCTTCTGAATAGAATCTGAAAGAGACCTCAGCAGAATTTTGGCTTATCCCTTATCTAGCTAATAGTTTTTAGTAACCTTTTTTATAGTTTAACTTTTTTGTTATACACACCAACTTTTAGTAATTTTTTTTTTTNTTATCCTCACTATAATACATGTTAGTGGTTTTTGCAATTTTATGATCTTATCGCACATGCTAAAGTGTAATGCAATTTGTTGTGTGCGTTTTTTAGAGGAAGATTAAGTATCAACACATGATTGTCGTGGAAGGATTTTCTACGCCTGCTCAAGGTATGAATATATAATTAAGTTGAGTTGCAGATTTAGATAATACATGAATGTATTTTAATGTACCAAAGATGTGTTTTAGTGCCTATATGGGGAATTTTATGGTAGGAATTCTTTTCGGAGTGAAATTTGTCTTTGAATGAGTTAATGAAACTTAACAGGTGTTTGCTGTCATTGATAACACTATGGGGTGTCAATCAACGGTCTAAAATATGAGTGTTTTTTACCTTGATTTAGGCGAATTGGGAAGAAAGTTGCACTAAAGTGAAAGGTCGGTAAGGATTCAAACAATCCTAACTTGCGAATGTACTCTTTGTCATTTTTTTTCATGCATTTATAATTTACTTATACAAGTAATAATAATTTCCTTATATAGTTCAGGCTTAGAGAAAAATTATTCTTATACATTATACATAAACGTAAGATTAAATTCGAGTTCTACCCGTTACATCTTTTTTTGTTTTTCTTTATGTAATAAAGAAGCTATAATGTAAGCATCTATGTTAATTTAGTAATTGTATGATCAAACATGAGAAGTAAATAGCAAAAACTTATGAAAATACAATTTTTCAAACAAAAAGGTACATTAGTAAACATGGTACGATGGTTATTCATAATCAAGAAAATGAATCAATCTTCAAAGCTATATAAATATGCTACATATTTTAACGAAAATATAAGTAAAAGAAATACCACAATTACAAAACACATTGTAAATTGATAGCACGGGTTTGCAAAACTAAAAGCATATATCACTAACATCTCATGCAAGTCAAGTATTATCATGTGATTTTGCTTGAATAATAAAATATAAATTTTAATCCAAAAACATTCTCTTAAAATAATAGATAGATTATAACATATATACAATGGCGCAGCTACAGGGGGGCGGGGGGAGGGGGGGGGGCGCCCGACCCCCCGAATTTTTTTTTGCCGATGTAGGGGGTATATAGTTTTCGTGTAGAAAAATTTCGGTATATTCGGTTTCGACCCCCCATTTTTTGCGATGTAGGGGGTATATAGCGTTAGGAAAAAAAAATTAGATCCCGACCCCCCACCGAAAATTTTCTAGCTTCGCCACTGCATATATACATATGATTTTTTATTTTTAGTCCACCAATTGAAACATGTTAAGTGGTTCATTTCTTAATCGATAATAATACATAATCAAAATAAAATTTTAAAAACCATGTGCGTGCACAGGTATTATAACTAGTATTATAGTATAGATAACTAGAATAATGTCAACTTACCTTAATTTTCAGCACAGTGATCTTTTTCGTATATATATTACGCTCATTGTTGTTGTTCTTTCTATTGTATCACATATTGTCCTGAATCAAAGAAATCGTGGGCCTAAAATTGGACCAAAACAAAAACCACGTAGCTCCAAATCCTTAAAATTGGCTCGTTTTGCAATTTTCAATTAAGAAAAGGTCAGTCTGAACTCTAAAAGTCCCCACAAAGCTTTAGACTATAAATATACTAGTCATAGGTAATGGGTTATTCGAACTTGATAAAGTAGTGTAAAAAACTAGTAAACCATTCAGATTGAAAATAAAATAAAATAAAAAAATAAATAAAAAATTATGCTTTCATTGAGAGTCGAACTCAAGACCTCCCGCTTACTAAACGGGTGCTCTAACCAACTGAGCTATGAAAGCTCATATGCACTGTGATTCGAGTTATCTTATAATATATGAAATTGTGTCTAAGTGGAAAGCGAAAATTAACATAAAGAAAACTCAGGATCTTACACAAGACTTGTGATGTAATTTTATTAAGTTGCTTCTAACTTAGTTGTAGTATTATAAACAAGGATAACATACTTTTTAGAGATTCTAAGTTATAAGTTATGTGATACAATCATTAAAAAAAAAAAGTTATGTGTTTATCTTTAAACTCTTACATCACCTCTTCATTAGTTCTTCTTATGTGTTTCAAGTTTTTATATCTTTATGCATAGTCCTTGATAGAAAACCAATATCATGGCCATTTTTGAGGGCGGGTTAAGTGGGCGGCCGCTTACGGTCACTAATTTTTTAGAGCCCCAAAATATAGGTTTGATTTATAAAACTATGTAGTGATGTTAGAAATTTATATAGGTATGAATAAGCAAATGCAGTTTTAATAAGTGTTCTTGAATAATGACTCTTTTTTACGTTAAGAGATTTCAAATTTGTTTTAGAAAGAATACGCTTTTCGTCTAAGGTTAACTTTGACATTCCATTATCAATTTTCGCTCATCATGACCCTTAAAAATCCGAGAACAACTACGATTAGTATGTATAGGGGGAGGACTGTATTGTAAATGTGAGTTGAGAGAGAAATTTAGTGAACTTTATCATTAAAAAATTATAAATAAAATACAATTCACAACAAAGGTATTATCAAATTCATTACAACATATATGCACGTCTTCTAAAAACATATATGCACGCCTTCTAAAAACAAGTGCATCTGTAGATCATCTTCATCACACCGTCTTTCCTATGATTGAGCCATCCCGACTGAAACTTTAACATATGTGCACGTTGCACTTTCTCATCAAATTCATATGAACATATGTGCACGTTGCACTTTCTCGTCAAATTCATTTGAACATATGTGCTCGTCTTCCAAAAACATATGTGCACGTTTCACTTTCTCGTCAAATTCATTTGAGCATATGCGCCCGTTTTACAAAAACATATACGCACGCTGAGCACCTGATTTTTCCTTTAACTGCACATTGACAAAAACATACAAAATTATAATAACATTTAAAAGTAGCCTTCTTAAACTAGCACATCAACAACTTATTATAACATTTAAAAGTAGCTACACATTGAAAACAACTTAACCATGTGTTCTGTTCTTTACAACATGATGTGGTTATGATAATTTCAATCAGTCATTCTTTTCAAAATATGAATTGCATAGATGTAGACCAAAAAATGGTCGCACCAAATAAATGAAAACACTTCAAAACCAAAAGAGAACAACTACTGAAGCCAGAAATTTTTTTGAAAAGAACATTTATGTTCAAAAGACATAAAGATCCATTCAAACATAAAACACATTTATATACCAAAAGTCTAAGAATATTGAATCTGACATTAACAGATAAGTTATATACTAAAAACCCAAAATTGATTTACATCTACAATATTGAAAGTGACTACAATAAGGATATGTCACTGAGATTGCGATCAAAAACCATTTCTACTCATCTGTTACTTGCTCTAAGAAAAAGCACAAATACTACATATAACAAGATTTACCGTTCATGTTTTTACTCAAAATATCTAGCGTACCAAGACAAACTAGCATTCACAATAACTGCCCCCGTTTCGAAATAACAAAATAACCAAGAATACATCAAACCCATTTCGAAATAATTATAAAAATTCACAAACCTGCTCTCTTCTAATTTCTGATCGAGATCCACCAAGTTGGAAAGACAAACCACAATCTGGCGCCATCTCCGCTTGACCCTCCACCAACAACTATGACCAGATCTGAAACGCGACCACAATCTCAAATCACAACTTGACCCTCCACCAACAAAATGATTAGATCTGAAAATTCTACCACAAGACTACACCAAAAATTGTCTATGATGTATAGTTGCGTCACCATCTTAAAAATTGGCCTGTGAGAAGAGAATCATTTCTATTCAAAAACCAGATAAATATGTTACAATTAAACTTTGATGCAGGGAATGGAAAATTAAAAACCCACCAATATTAACCAAAGAAAAAGGGTTTTGATCTCTTGTTTGTGTTTGGACGAAAATCGATTATGATTGAAAGAGGGTGCGGCTAGGGTTTTGGGGTGTGGAAGAAAGAGATAAACTGAAAATGATACGAGAGAAAAGGAGAAATAAGATTTAACGAAAAAAAAATATTATAAGCAAAATTCCACTAATACCCTTTCAGCATTTTGTTTAATTGATAAAAACACTCTCATCTTTTGTTTAATTACAATTTTGGCACTTTTAATCTTAGCCTTTAATCAAACTCATCTAATGGCCCAGATTGGTTTATATGGTTCTGTAGAGTTCTGTACATAAAAGTAGTTCTGCATTGAACGCTACACTATATATATATATATATATATATATATATATATATATATATATATATATATATATATATATATATATATATATATATATATATATATATATATATATATATATATATAGGATGTATTAAATGTATATTTTTTTAACCAATGTATTAAATGTACTTGATAAACTTTTTAATGATAGTTATAATGCAACATATCGAAAAGCAAGTCAAACTATTTTTTGTGAGAAAGTAATAATAAAAATGTGTTTTCGGTATAACACATCACTTATTTTTAAGTTTTCTAAGTTGTTCATTTTTATATATAGTATAGATAGAGCATTCGTCAGTTTTTTCTTTTAAATTGATAAATATGTATAGGTCGACTAGAATTAAAAACTTTTCATTTAAAAGTTGACATTTTAAAAGTAGTAGAAATTGGTATTGAAGACTTAAACTTGTTTTGAAACGGAACGTGAAATAGTAAAACTTTTCATTTATGCATAATCAATATTACTCAAATATTAAACATTTTAAGTTTAGAAAACGCATATGCATGCATTATAAGTAGTAGAAATATGTTATATTACTGTATATAATTACATATCTAGCAAGCGGACAAGCGTGACAAACATAATACCATATTAGATTGATAATATCCTTGTGTTATTCATTAATAATATACGTATGATTATATAGTTACAAGAAATCAGCTAGAATGATACGTTTGGACTCGTACAAACTAATGAGGCCATAATAATGATATGACTAACAAAGTGTTCCGATTACACTTTAATAAATAAAATATAAGATTGATAAATAGTAAAGACTTCATAAGATAAAGCATATAAAATTCTTGAGATTCTTATATTCTTTGCAAGATATAATATATAGTTTATTTCAAGCAAACAAGTATTATTGTGATCAACATAATTGGTCAAACATTAGAGCTTATTACACTAATATATTTTGTTTAATCATAAATGGTTAAACAAGTGTTAATCATGATCACCTAACTCAAACTGTCGACTTTGACTCAGGAATCAAGAACTTAAAAATGAATATGAAATATTACCCCGCGTTCACATATGCNGCAACATATCGAAAAGCAAGTCAAACTATTTTTTGTGAGAAAGTAATAATAAAAATGTGTTTTCGGTATAACACATCACTTATTTTTAAGTTTTCTAAGTTGTTCATTTTTATATATAGTATAGATAGAGCATTCGTCAGTTTTTTCTTTTAAATTGATAAATATGTATAGGTCGACTAGAATTAAAAACTTTTCATTTAAAAGTTGACATTTTAAAAGTAGTAGAAATTGGTATTGAAGACTTAAACTTGTTTTGAAACGGAACGTGAAATAGTAAAACTTTTCATTTATGCATAATCAATATTACTCAAATATTAAACATTTTAAGTTTAGAAAACGCATATGCATGCATTATAAGTAGTAGAAATATGTTATATTACTGTATATAATTACATATCTAGCAAGCGGACAAGCGTGACAAACATAATACCATATTAGATTGATAATATCCTTGTGTTATTCATTAATAATATACGTATGATTATATAGTTACAAGAAATCAGCTAGAATGATACGTTTGGACTCGTACAAACTAATGAGGCCATAATAATGATATGACTAACAAAGTGTTCCGATTACACTTTAATAAATAAAATATAAGATTGATAAATAGTAAAGACTTCATAAGATAAAGCATATAAAATTCTTGAGATTCTTATATTCTTTGCAAGATATAATATATAGTTTATTTCAAGCAAACAAGTATTATTGTGATCAACATAATTGGTCAAACATTAGAGCTTATTACACTAATATATATTGTTTAATCATAAATGGTTAAACAAGTGTTAATCATGATCACCTAACTCAAACTGTCGACTTTGACTCAGGAATCAAGAACTTAAAAATGAATATGAAATATTACCCCGCGTTCACATATGCCCCCATAAAACCTCTAATTTCAAGAACACTTTTCCTTGTTTCTAGAGTTATTTCGCCTTCTCGATAAACAAACACCTTGTGTTTCAATGTGACTTTATTCTTTAAGGTTTAAGTCTAACTAGATGCAATTTATAAGATGTCCCTAATATGATGATGACCTTGAAACTGCCTAACACTTATTTCTTGATCGATTGATCCTTGTTAACGTGTGGAGTCGGTGTGATAAACCAGCCCACTAATCTTAGCTTCTTGACATAATCCGTTGGAGTGACTCGACTTCCCTAAACCAACGGTCAAAACTTTTCTTTGATGTGGTCATTCAAACTACTGTATTGATTCTCTGGAGATATAGAAATCGTGATTGTTTTGATTCAAAACCACCAAAAAGGATTAACTCGTAGAAAAGCTAAGGCGTGTTTAGCTGAAAGAAAAAACCTTTGTTATCCATAAAATATTTTGTACAAATAAAAAATAAAAATAACATAGAAATTGCGTTCAAATCAAAATGTACCCATCAGACTATCTACAAAATATAGAATTTCTCTTTCTCCAGTGTAAATTTGCCAATATGGGGTGGAGGAAAATGAAGGAAAAATGAGAGCATGACAAATTAACAGATGTGTGGTAAGTGTGATGGTTGCATATCCATTTAAGAAAAATGTATCGAGTGTTGTGAATAGGCTAGTTATTGCGGCTACTGTGTACTATTTTTGGCAAGAAAGAAATCATAGAATGTTTCAAAAAGAACAAGGAATTTGGAGGTTGTGGTGAGATTTATTACTGATAATGTGCAGGCCAAGCTAATGAGTTTAAGAGTTAAAAAGTCTAATGCAGTTACTAAGGTTGCTGATAAATGGAATTTAAGATGGAAATATATTGCATTACAAGCTCCTTGAAACATATGATGACAAGCTGTGTAGGTTGAAATGGTTGGAGGATTAAAGGTGGACAATACAAGCTGCTAGGAAGATGAGACTTCTTGGTCCTATCATTGTATTGTCATTGTAGGATAAATGTTGGATCACAATGGAGAGGTCTAATTGATTTTGAGGATGCCTGTTTTATTCATCTGTCTTATGTTGTGCCTGTGAGGTAAGGTGCTGCAAGTACGGTAATAAGAATGTGGATATGTATTGTAAATGTGAGTTGAGAGAGAAATTTAGTGAATTTTGTATTTCATTATTGTAATTGAAATGAATGTACAGAGATGCTATTTATACAGAGTTCCTACATTGACTTTCTACTTTGACTTCTAACAACTTTAACTAACTAATCCTTCTAGAAACTATTACAGTTAACTAAAGCTTCTTTACACAGTTTAAACTTCATTGGTTGAACTTGAACTTGAGCTTGTACACTGTGAACCTGATGAGCTTGAGCTTGTGTTGCAGTAGCTTCAGTATTACCTCCTTTACCCCCCCCCACAAGTAGGCAGTGTGTAGGGATCACACATGCCATACTTGAAAAGACAATTATAGTGCAGAACCTTACATAAGCCTTTTGTTAACACATCAGCTGCCTGTAATCTTGTAGGAATAAATTTGGGTAGGATTGAGCCTTCTTTAATTTTGTCTCTGACAAAATGGCAGTCCAATTCTATGTGTTTTGTTCTGGCATGATGAATAGGATTTGAGGCTAATGCAATTGTTGAAGCATTGTCACAGTTGATTTGAATGGGAGTAGGGAGAGTAATGTGTAGATCCTTGAAAAGACATTTTAACCAAGTAATCTCACATGTACAGTCTGCCAATGCTCTATATTCAGCCTCTGTAGATGACCTTGAAACCACTGATTGTTTCTTTGAAATCCAGGAAATTAAGCACTTGCCTAGAAAAACAGCATAACCTGAAATAGATCTTCTGGTTGTTGGACAAGCAGCCCAATCACTATCACAGTAGGCCTGTAAGATAGAAGTATTGTTTGAAGGAAAGTGTAGACCTTGTCCTGGTGATAGTTTGATGTATCTAAGAACTCTTATCAAAGCCTTCATGTGAGGTGTTCTGGGTGCATGAGAGAACTGGCTAAGATGTTGAGCTGCAAAAGAAAGATCTGGCCTTGTGATAGTAAGGTAAATGAGTTTCCCTACTAGTGTCCTATAGAGAGAAGGATCATCTAAAGGTTCTCCATCTGTAGTGTTGAGTTGAACCTGAGGATTCAGTGGAGTGATTGCAGGCTTGGTGTTAAGAACATCTCCAGCTTGTAGTAATTCTAGAGCATATTTTCTTTGTGTCATGGCCATGCCAGTTGAATTCCTCAAAAACTCAATTCCAAGATAGTAGTGTAAAGGGCCCAGATCCTTGATACTAAATGCTTGATTGAGTTGTTGTTTTGTATGATTGATGATGGTTTGATTGTTGCCAGCAAGAAGGATATCATCCACATATATCAATAAGACTGTGAAACTGTGAGCAGAAGTAAGAGTAAAGAGAGAAGTATCTGCATAACTTTGAACAAAGCCAAGAGTGAGGAGAAAGTCAGTGAGTTTAGTAAACCACTGTCTATTGGCTTGTTTAAGACCATAAAGGGATTTCTTAAGTCTGCACACAGAGTTTGGTGGGACAGGTTTGTTGTAACCTTGAGGGATGGTCATATATACCTCTTCATGGAGATCTCCATGAAGAAAGGCATTATTGACATCTAACTGTTCAATGAACCAGTTTTGAGAGACAGCAGTGGCTAAGAGTGCTCTAACAGTTACCATTTTGGCTACAGGAGCAAAGGTTTCCTTGTAGTCAATTCCTTCTTTTTGAGTGTAGCCCTTGGCAACTAATCTAGCTTTGAACTTTTCAACCCTCCCATCTGCATGATATTTAATTCTAAAGACCCATTTGCTGCCTATGGGTTGTTTGTCTGGTGGAAGAAGAGTAACTTCCCAGGTATCATTATCTTCTAAGGCTATTATTTCCTTATCTATTGCAACTAGCCATCTAGGATCTTTAGCAGCCTGTTTATAGGTATGTGGTTCAATGAGTTGATTGATTAAGTTAATGAGATGTCTATGTTTGTTATTGACAACATTGTTGTAGTTGATGTATTTAGAAAAATGATGTTTGGAAATGTGGTTAGCTGTGGATTTTGGTAAATTATGATGATAATCATGAAGTTTGGAAGGAAGTTTCTTTGTTCTGGTTGAAGTTCTTGTTGGTGGTGGAGGTGGTGGTGGTGGTGATGGAGGTGGATCAGTTACCTCAGAGGTGTGAGCTGTATCAGCTTGTGTTGTGGTAGATGTGTGTTGTGGTTCTTCAGAGTTGATGAGTTCAGTGTTTTGTGTTGCTTGAGCTTGTGAAGTTGTAGGTTCAGAAGAAGTGGATGATGGACTGGCTATAGATGATGGTGTGGTTGAAGATGTGGATGCATCAATGTCCTGTGTTATGATGATGGGTGGTGTATATATTGGAGGTGTGGGTGTTGTGTGTGTTGGTTGTGATGATGTGGCATTCTGAGTGGATTCATGAAATGGAAAAATTGATTCATTGAAGGTGACATGTCTACTGGTGATAGTTTTGTTTGACTTTGGGTCATATAGGATATAGCCTTTTTGATGACTTGGATAACCAATTAACACAGATGGTATTGCTCTGTGTTCAAATTTATCTGTTGTGTTGTGATGAACAAAGGCTCTACATCCTATTACTTTGAGATGAGTTAAGTCAGGTGGTTTGTTGTTGAGTAATTCAAAAGGTGATTTGTTATTAATTGCCCTGGATGATAATCTATTGATGAGATAAGTTGCTGTGAGAATGCAATATCCCCAAAGATGAATGGGAAAGTTTGCTTGAATTTTCAGAGCTCTTGCAATTTCAAGGAGTTGTTTGTGTTTTCTTTCCACTCTAGCATTTTGCTGAGGTGTGTAAGGACATGTGGTTTGATGATGAATCCCATGTTGGGAGAAAAATTCAGAGAGTGATGAATTGAGAAATTCTGTTCCATTATCTGTCCTTATGGTTTTGATGATTGTTTTGAAATGATTTTGGATGTAAAAATAGAAAGCTTTGATGTTGGACACTGCATGTTGTTTTGATGGCATCAAGTAAGTCCAAAGTGCCCTTGAATGATCATCAACAATAGTTAAGAAGTACTTGCATTTATTAACTGTGGTGTGTTTGTAAGGTCCACATACATCAATATGTACAAGTTCAAACAATGAAGCAGCATAGGATTGACTTTCAGTGAAAGGTAAAGCATGATGTTTGGCTAAAGGACAGACATTACAATTGAAAGTTGAATTGGTATGAAAAGAACTAGAAAGAAACTCAATGTGTTTGAGAACAGTTGGTGATGAATGTCCAAGTCTGGAATGCCACAGATGTTGATTATTGGTGATTGTGAAAGCAGTATGATGAGGTGTAGATGATGGAGCTTTATCCAACAGATATAGACCATTACAAAGGCTGCCAAGAGCAATCCTCTGGTCCTGGTCCTGAAAAATGCACATGGTAGCAGTTAGAATGAGTGAGTAGGTTGTGCCTTTTAGTAGTTGACTAACTGAGATAAGGTTGTATGAAAAGGTTGGGATATACAGGACATTGTGCAATCAACTAGCATGTGGTCTAGTGGGTAAAGCTTAAAGAGTTAAGCGAGCCAACTGTGAGAGTAGTACCGGTTTGGGTGACCTACCGGGAAGTCCTCACATGGGGGCAGGACCACATGCTCTATTGATACCATCCCCCCACTGCAAATGCTCAGATTGACTGGTCAGCGAGGGGCCTCTTGGAGAAAATGGCCAGGGTTCATAGCCCACCTCCTGATAAGTATAGTCACTGGGACAGGTGCTCATTGATTGGGGCCGGGTCCTTGGGGGAGGGTCCGGTTGGCATCCTTAGGATGCATGGGACCAGGGTGATCCCACCGATCTTCACCTTTTGGAGATACAGGACATTGTGCAAGGTTATGTGTGTGTTGATGGTGACTGATCCAAATTGGGTGACTTTTGTATTTTGACCATTTGGTAGAGTTACATAAATAGGTGTGGTAAAGGTTTGTATGTTAAACATGAGTTCAAGTGAAATAGCAATGTGATCAGATGCACCACTATCTATTATCCAGGCTACTATTAGATCAGAGATGAGAGAAGCAATAAAATGTGGAATTTTAGCCATAGGAGAGTAAATCTTACCATTGCTGAGTTCCTTGTTGTTCTGTAGCATAAGCATCATCTGATTCAGTTGGTTTTGAAGTTGATCCATCCTTGCAGCAACATGAGAATCAGTAATTGTTGAGGCAGGTGTTGGAGTATTCACTTGAGCTTGTGTTGTGGTAGCTTCAGTGTCATTTGATTGCCCAATTACCATGTTGACTGGTTTATAACTCCTTGAGTCATTGAATTGTCTAGGTGACTGTTTTGCTGGAAACTTAGCATGCATAGGATGACCAATAGGGAACCCAACCAGTTTGTAGCACTCAGCCTTTGTGTGACCTTCCTTACTGCAATGACCACAATAAACTCCCTTTTTGAATGAAGATCTTCTCTCAGCATTTGGTGATGATTCTCCTCTTGAGTAATTCCTTTGATTGTTTGCAGATGAGTAACTTCTTTGGTTGTTTGAATATGCAGCAAAAACTGAAGTGGTGTTTGTTTTAGGCATGATACCTTCTCTTTGTTTTTCTTCATGTCTAACCATTCCATAAGCTCTAACAACAGTTGGCAATGGTTGCATCAACAGTATTTGACCTCTAATATTTGCATAACTTTCATCCAACCCCATCAAGAACTGAATAAGCCTTTTCCTTTGGTCCCTTTCAGTACTTTCTCTTCCATTTTCACAATTACATGGACATACACACAAATGAGGTGACTCTAGAGCATCAAGTTCATCCCAAAATCCCTTCAACTTCTGATAGTACACTTCAACAGCACAATTAAGTTGTTTCAATTGAACCAATTCTTGTGTTAACTGATAGATTCTATGACCATCAATCTGTGAATACTGTTCTTGTAATTCAAACCACAACTTTGAAACAGAGTTGATAAAATTCAAATTGTTACTAATTTGCTCAGAAACTGTGTTCAAAATCCATGAGATAAGCATATCATTGTTTCTCTCCCAAAGAGCTCTTGTAACTGAATTGAGGCTAGGTTCAAGATACTCACCTGTAATTAACTTCATCTTATTCTTTGCATTAAGTGCAATTACCATTGATCTTTTCCAAGAACTGTAATTATCTGAACCAGTAAGTTTCTTGGAGATTAGGATGAGTCCAGGATGGTCTGTTTGATGTAGAAATAAAGGATGATCAGAGTTAATTGTTCCATCTGTTGTGGTGTTGATTGTGGATGTGTCTGATGATGTAGTCATTGTTGTCTTGTTGAATCAATTCTTGATGAAGTTTGAAGATCTGTTAATGGTGTTTTGAAAGAAAACAGAGTATGACTTTGGGTTTTGATCAAAGATTGTGATTTTGATTGAATTTTGACATGAAATTGATGAATTTGTATGTTAGAGTGATCAGGAATGTGATAGAATGTGGTGTTTTGTGGTGGATAACGATGGTGATGGTGGAAAGATTTTGGCGGGAAAATTAGTTGTGGTGGAAAAACGGTTAGAAATCACCGGAAAAAGTTGTTAGGATGATCAGAATCAGTTAGTCACCACTGTGTGTGGTGGCTCTGATACCATATTGTAAATGTGAGTTGAGAGAGATTTAGTGAATTTTGTATTTCATTATTGTAATTGAAATGAATGTACAGAGATGCTATTTATACACAGTTCCTACATTGACTTTCTACTTTGACTTCTAACAACTTTAACTGACTAATCCTTCTAGAAACTATTACAGTTAACTAAAGCTTCTTTACACAGTTTAAACTTCATTGGTTGAACTTGAATTTGAGCTTATTTTGATATGTGTTAAATCACATATCGTTTATTCACCATTTTTAAGACCAAAAACGACCAAAGCACTAACAAAATGCCAAAGATTTGTTGTTTTTGTGTTTTTACAAGTGCAGGTACGGATATGTGAGATATGGACAAAAATCAAGAGAAAAACGCAAAAACGAGCACGAGATTGGAAGAGTGTTCAAGAGCCGAGCCCGGGAAGAGTTTGGATTATATTTGAGTTTAACTTGTCAAAGTCAACCTTGAAGTATCAACAAATGCCAAGATTGGTCCCTGGAAATATTTACAGATTTGGTCCTTGAAATTCAGAAATCTACAAAATTGGCCCTTGTTGTTTTCAACTAAATCCTAAGCAATTACCATTGATCTTTTCCAAGAACTGTAATTATCTGAACCAGTAAGTTTCTTGGAGATTAAGATGAGTCCAGGATGGTCTGTTTGATGTAGAAATAAAGGATGATCTGAGTTGATTGTTCCATCTGTTGTGGTGTTGATTGTGGATGTGTCTGATGATGTAGTCATTGTTGTCTTGTTGAATCAATTCTTGATGAAGTTTGAAGGTCTGTTAATGGTGTTTTGAAAGAAAACAGAGTATGACTTTGGGTTTTGATTAAAGATTGTGATTTTGATTGAATTTTGACATGAAATTGATGAATTTGTGTGTTAGAGTGATCAGGAATATGATAGAATGTGGTGTTTTGTGGTGGATAACGATGATGATGATGAAAAAATTTTGGCGGGAAAGTTAGTTGCGGTGGAAAAACGGTTAGAAATCACCGGAAAAAGTTGTTAGGATGATCAGAATCAGTTAGTCACCACTGTGTGTGGTGGCTCTGATACCATATTGTAAATGTGAGTTGAGAGAGAAATTTAGTGAACTTTGTATTTCATTATTGTAATTGAAATGAATGTACAGAGATGCTATTTATACAGAGTTCCTACATTGACTTTCTACTTTGACTTCTAACAACTTTAACTAACTAATCCTTCTAGAAACTATTACAGTTAACTAAAGCTTCTTTACACAGTTTAAACTTCATTGGTTGAACTTGAACTTGAGCTTGTACACTGTGAACCTGATGAGCTTGAGCTTGTGTTGCAGTAGCTTCAGTATTACCTCCTTTAGACTGTTGGACCGTAAATATATATTTGGTAAGAAGTTTTAGAGAGAGTGAACAAGCTATTTACAATATATACAAAAGACATAGATTAGAAAGACTGGAGAGAGTTTTGGTAACCATGTTTTTATTTCTCAAATGAGACTATTTTCTTAAACACCTTGACGTCCTTACTAAATTAATTAGCTTCGTCAATAAAAGACTCGAAAACGGATAGACCACGTACATCTGAAGGTCCATTAAAAGAAAGAGAAAACTTAAGAGGGGTAAATACCAAACAACATAAACCCAAGGGGCAAACGTTAACACTAATAGAAGTGTGTTTATATGTGACTAGGGTTTTATTTTCACACACCCTATCAGTTCTTCCACAGCAGCTTTTGGTATAAATCTCAATTTCATGTTTTCAAATCCTATAATGCTCCTTAGTTTTGTTTTTGATTATTAATGCTAGTTTCACATGCCTTTTATTAAATGTCATGGACATAGAGTAATGTGTTATGGATATTGTTTGAATTTTTTTGAGGTTAATTTTGAATATAGGTTGTTATGTTCATGTGATTTAAGGTGTTACATTTGATCCTATTGTAAAGTATACATTTTTATGACAGAAATGATAGTGAACATTAGTTTTTTTTTTTTTTTTTTTTTTTTTTTTTTTTTTTTTTTTTTTTTTTTTTTTTTT
>LBNU01019687.1:45653-56012 GCA_014162995.1 Artemisia annua
AGCTGAGATTCGATTGTAAGAGGTGTTAGGGTGCGTTTGGTAGCGCGTGGGATGCATCATTAGATGGGAAATGAGATGGGGATGTTGGTGGTGGTGGTGGTGTAACACCACTCGCGGCGGTGGCGGCACAATAGGCCGGAAAATATAGAGATGGTTATTTGGAGATAATGCACATGTTTTTGACCGGCATTCGGTTTTCGGGTACTTAATCGTGGTTTTGTGTTTGGTTTGATATTTGGATTCAGAAGCTTCCCCTGGGACCATAAAATATGAACGGGCTTATAGAACCGATCTTTTTTATATTAAGTTGAGACTGTAAAATGAAGGAGCAATTATATGATGTGTTGGTTTCAATTTTTGTTGAAATATATGTGGCCTTGATGAAAGCGTACAGGAATCATTGATATGCTGAACCTAGCTTATGGTACTCATGAATAATCAGATAAGCTGTTTGCATACACAATCTAAAAACCTTTTAAAGTCAATACTGCTTGTCTGCACGCTGCGTTGTAACGGAATAAGCAGCTAAACAGTGCTGGAGTGATATGCAATTTTGACAACTGCCTAACATTAGTGATCCAAAGTGGAAAATGTGTGCACAAACTGTTTTGGTGTAACTTTGACTTATGTTAAGTATGAAAGGCTTTGTTTCTCTTTAATTGTTGGCAGTTCCAATATTTGTGCTCGCTCGTTACATATCTTGATAAGAGCAAATTCATGATACATAGTGTTATCTGTTGATTCTATTAATTTTTATTAAGTACAAAGTTTTTTTAATGCAAGTAAATTAGAAATCGACAAACACGTCATCTTGTCTGTAGAGTAATGGTCGGTTTCTTGCATTTTACTGCCCATTTGATGGCTTTAGTGTATTGCATATAACGGATAAATATCACTCGCCAGCGACTACATTTGTATTATTTCTGACATTGGTTTTCTTATCAAAACAGTTTGAGAGAATTTCTGTTCAAAACCTAAAACATGGCAGTGTAAGTTAACTACTTCTGTTTCTCCCATTTATTTCTTTTTTATACAATAATAGCTTAACGACTTATAAAGTATCTAAGATTTTCTTTCTCAATATATTGCTTTTTGCAGTGAAGAAGCAGTTATTCCAGTTGAGACTCCCGCCCCTGCTCCTGCTCTTGGTGAGCCAATGGATATCATGACTGCTTTGCAACTCGTGCTAAGAAAGTCACTTGCTCATGGAGGTCTTGTGAGGGGACTACATGAGGCTGCAAAGGTTATCGAGAAACATGCAGCTCTACTTTGTGTATTGGCAGAGGACTGTAACCAGCCTGACTATCTGAAGTTGGTCAAAGCTCTTTGTGCTGACCATAATGTGAACTTAGTAACTGTCCCTGCGGCAAAGACTCTTGGCGAGTGGGCTGGTGTAAGTTTTGCTTTGAATTTTTCACCTATCTAACATTGGTCTATGAAGTTTTTGGTTATACGCTCGTGTCAAACAAGCATGGATCTTCACTTATTGTATACAATATTATCAAAATCCAACTGGGTCATAAAAAGCAAAGCTAGCATTGAAGGGGGTGGGATATTACAGTCAACCCATATACCTTCCGTGTGTGTGTGTGTGTGTGTGTGTGTGTGTGTGTGTGTGCTTTTTTTTCTTCCAAATTTCAAATGTCCATCCCCAAATTACGTTGATGGTACTTGACATCCTTGAAACCGCTCTTCTGTCGTTGGCACCATCAAACATAAATGTATTTAATTGGTTGTTCATCTTTCAATTTATTATCTAAACGCTCTCTTATTCATCCTACACACATATATATCTACATCTAAAGCCCATTTCTGTTTTGTGACCTGTCTTCCATTCTCTCTAGTTCAGGAACGTTTTGGGATCCCCTTCCTCTACCACCACCATTTTGTAATAGTTTAAAATCTGAACATCACAATTTACGAATCAAACCCATTTATCGTTGGAGTCTTTATCGTCTTTTTGTATGTTTCTCTTATTCAATATAATTTACCAAAAGCTTAAGCGCATGTTCCCAGAGTAAATTATACGAATATATAAATAAGAGAAACTTTTAGAGATGATAAAGATCTAAAACTTTTAGAGATGCGGTGTTGGGTGTTGGGTGAGCGTTTGGATTCTACGTCGAAGGGTCATTTGACTTTAGTACCTTAAACGTATCCAAGTTGACTTTAAGTCTTTAACTGTGTTACGGACCATCAACATGCACTTTTGAGGATGTTAGGGACTATGCGTGTAATATCTGAGAGCTAAGACTTAAGGAAGATATGGTGAAATTTGGCAAAAAAAAAACAATCATGACAACCATCCTTGTAATCGAATCCTGTATTTATTAGTTGGTTTAATATTTACACTTCTATGCACTATAATCTGAAAGTTGTGGAGTGATACGTGTACTTGTGTTAATCCTTTTTTGTATTATTAAACTTACAGTTGTGCAAGATCGACTCAGAAGGGCAGGCAAGAAAGGTTGTAGGATGCTCATGCCTTGTTGTCAAGGTACATTTATAATTGCCCGTTTAATAAATTTTTAAACGCATCCGACAGTTTGTAAACTCTTTGTTTTTGTTGAACCGTTTTTAGGATTATGGAGAGGAGTCTGAAGGTCTTCACATTGTTCAAGAGTATGTGAAATCTCACTAATCACTTTCCAATGGATCATACATGGTGGAAATCCAGACTCTTTTTTATTGTTCGACTTTCATCTGTTCGAGAACTTTGTTTTAGGAAATTTTGAATGGTTTTAGCAAATGGAAAGATTATTATATTTTGGTTTTTGAGTTTCTGCTTTTACTTTTGCTTAATGCGATTGTGTTCATTGAACCATTGATTAAGAGGGCGCTTTTTCACCCAAATTTGTTCACATTTCTATCGACATTTTTGAACTTTATCTCAAGAATCAAATGTGCCTCTAAAAATCAATTGGTAGTGTGAAAGCCAATAGGGTAGTGTTAAGACTCAAGTCTGTTACATGTTTATCGAAAATTGTTGTACTGTCTGGCTACTTATTCTGGACTCAAGTTCGCTGAAAACTAGAAAATTTTGAGGCCATTTCCATTTTAACAAAATTTAATCTTTATCCTTTTGACATGTTCCTAGTTACGTACAAACAAAACATGACCTCTTTAGTTTTCGTTTCATATAATTATTTCAAATTGCACATTTTTATATTCACTTGATCTTTCATTGTAATTTGCAAGTGGGGTGAGTAATTAGCAAGCAAATTGATCCACTGGTCGACAAAAACGTGTGCAATTGAAATACATGCTAACAATGGATAGAAACATTGAACATTTGACCCTTTTACAAAGTCAAATTTGGTTCTACCCATAATCAACTAGTAAACAACAATAGTACAATACCACTAACTTGAAGTTGTATATAAACTTCACCCAGCAAGTTATTGACCATTTCACAATACAGCAACTATTTTAGTTAACTATGCTTCTATTGTTAACTAAACTTGGATTCTCTCATAACAACAGCCGCAACCACATGTCGAATTCGGCTTTGGCTTCTCTAGAAGCATTTCGATCACATGTCTCCGATAACTTAAACCGGGCTTTGGAAAGCATAAAACTTGGATCAGATTTCTTGACGTTAGCATGGATGCATGCATGTTTCAAAATGTTACCTATGATCAACAATGCTTTTGCAAAGTTGATGGTGGACATAGATTATCCAGTTACTAGTTGGGAAGGTGGTTCGATACTTGAGTATCTTGATTACACTATTAACTTATTGGATGTTTTAAATTTGATAAGTTCTTCACTTTCTAATGTGAACCAAGCTCGGGTTTCGCTTACTCATGCATTGAGTCTCATGGAAAGTTCTCCTATTCATGGTATCGAACGCATGAAAGAGATTAGACCGCATGATTCGATCAAGGAGTTCAAAGCAAGTGAAGGTAATCATGGAGAAAAGAATTTGCATGGAAAAGAGTTTATATTTCATGAAGCTGTGTTGGTTTTAAGAAGTAGCGGATTTTGGGTATGTGGGGTTGTTTTATCGGCTTTAAAGAGTGATATCAAGCCAATTATGGAGATAACGAGAAATGTGGTGTTTGTGGATTCGTCTTTGATGGCTTTGGATTCTATCTTTAAGAAGAAGTTTATGGAAGAAGGGGGGTTTGTGAAGGATTTTGAAAGAGTGAATGAGAGTGTGCGTTCGATTGTTTCTAGTGGAACAGGTGATTTGGATGGTGCAATGGAATTAAAGAGAAGATTGGAGGTGGTTGGGAATGGATTAAAGGGTTTAAAAGATGAAGAAGAACGTCTTTTTGGCAATGTAATGTCGGCCAGAAATGAAGTGCTTGAGGTACTTAGAAGAAGTCATAATTAAGTAGGTTGTGATATAAGCAGTTTGTAATTAGTTTAGTTTGATTGATCTTGTAAATCTCAGCTGTTACTTAGATTCTGTGATTGGATTGGAATTGTTGAAATAATATTGTACATGTTCGTTTGTTTATTAAATCTTGACAAACTTTTATCAAATCAAACAGTTCGGTGAATGCTGGGCTCACTTAGAGCTGTATGAAGAAGGTATCTGATGTCGAATGGTTCAGTGTCTTTTGAAGATTTATGCAAGGTATCTGATGTCAAGTTCGTTCCATTTAAGAATAAATAGTCAGCAGATTTAAGCACACAACTTCACAAAATTGTTTTACTTAGCTTAAGTAGACTGAATCACTACCAACAGTCTTTCTGAAGTATTTATAAATGAAAGCATCGGACAAAAAGCATTTCAGGGTCGACCCGCCCCAAGTCACCAGCCAATTTCTACCAAACGAAAAGTTACTATGTTGCAGCTGAGCTAAATTTGACCTATTACCCAAGTGGCTGAAACCAACACAATTTACCACCTCTAGGTTGCCTAAAAAAACATATACGATTTGAGAAATTTCATAACAACAGAAAACTTTGGGAATCTATATCAAGTATTACTAAACAAAGAAGGATGATAAATGTCATACATAAGCACTAATAAGCAGACTGTTAAGCCCACAAAATTCCCCGAATGCTATATTCTTACTATTGTTTCCTTAACATGATTAGCTCAAACAAGTATTCTCATTTGCTGAAAAAAAATCAAAAATATAAAACTGGAAAACTACATAGACGCTTTGCTTTCGGCAGTTGGTAGGTATATGCCTTCTGCTGCCAGCCAAACATTATCCGCCTTTTTCTCCCTTACACCGCAAACCTACAAAAGTCAGGGACACATGAGAATAATTGTACACATTTGTTTCTGGGAAACCTATTGAAAGATAGCCAATGATAATAGATTACCACATCTGAAGGATCATGAGTATTCTCGAATGAGTGACTTTTGGTCCTTTTTAATGGCAATGGGTTGATTATAGACCCTAAGGCCCAAAGTATATTTTTAATGCATAAAACCTATGGTGGCATTAAATATTTTTTATTTGGGAGGGCAGGGTTGTAGTTATTTGATTTTAGGAAGACCGATCCACGGCCCGTACTAACTCGACCGTTTTGACTAGTTATTCAATCATCCCACCCTCCATCTTGTAACCTCCATTTATAAATATAAAAAATGGCATGTTACGATTTCCCATTTTGAATGATCGAGACTCGAGTTATGACATTATGGTTAAAATAAAGAATGGTTCTAACCTCTTGCTGACCACCAGCAATACGGCTGTATTTCTTATTATGACTGTGTAGAAATCCACTTGTGTCGACGTGGAGAAGCCTTACTCTTTGATCTTGTCTCCACGATTTCCCACTTCCCTCAATTTCAAGTCTTAACAGAATAAACATATTTCAGACACAACGGGGAATAAGAACATGCCTTATTTATGTATAACTAACAACATTAATATAACAATGAAAAAAAGTGAAAAAGGCAGGCCTCACCTCCAATAGTCTCCAGTATCTGAGTTATTATCATCCCCAAAGCAACTCACCTACACAAAACCTCAGATACTTAGATTGCAGTCTTTGAGATTATACTAAGGGGGTGCTTGGATATAGATTTTGAAAGGGATTACGTGAGATATTAAAATTAAAACATCACCAAATGATCACCTATTATAGTGTATGTGTTTTTTCTATCTAAAGTTGAATTAATCAGAAAATCACAGGTAAGAATGCTTGGCAAATTCTAATTATTTTGGCTCTGATTTTCATTTATAAAGTTGAAGAAAAGAAAAACAAGCATCGTATTTCTTATATGGTAGGATAACAAAAAGCAACACCAATTTAGTCACCTCTAGGTTGCCTGATATCGGTGAAGCATGCAAGTGGCTATGGAGCCATTTCCTGGTTTTCATGTGTTGCAACCGAATGATGGTTCCACTCTTTATGTTGTCTCCTGATTTCGCGGACGTATCTGGCTCAGGTCTTACAACCTGTCTTACAAAATACCAATTGTAAGTAAAAGATCAGAAATAACAGCATGCAAATTATGTTATAATATGTAAAAATTGAAATGAAAACATGGACATACCCAGTAACTATTAGCATCGTCTACGTTTGGAAAACCAGTAACAGATTGCTGTCCGCTGCCAGATCCATATGGCACATCATGTGAGTGTAGTCGGAATTTGGTCTTTTCGTGCATCAACTTGATCACCGACCCATAAGTAATCTACAGCATATTAAAGTTTCAAGAAATGAGCTAAAATGCAATATATTACATTCCAATAAGTAAGCATGAGATTTATGTAGGAAGTAGGATTGCTTTGCTGCCCAGTTCAAGTACTCATCTTTTCGTTATAAACTGAACATCATAAGAAAAATGCCTTAAAAGCATATCATATTACTATCATTCTAAAAAACGCCATTGTAAAGGGACTACTGTTTCTGTTTGTGATGATTTACCATAACCGGCGAACAGAATCTATTTATTCCAGCATAAATACTATTATTATGGTGCTTCAAAAAAGAAAGGCGTTATTAATAGAAATCCAAACTTAAAGCACTGTTCTTTTGACCATTCCAAATAGAACAACTTCAATTAACGAAAATAAGTATTACGACCTTACCTATAAGCTAATGCGATGGATATTATGATAATAAAACATCACCCAATCCAAAATCGATGACGTTTACTTTTCTTTCTTTTTAGACTTAGAAATAAACTAAAACAGTATTCCTAATTATTTTTCCACGAGAAGAGAAGGCACCGGAAGAAGAAACTGGTTTGATTTTCTATTCAAAAATCTTCTCCTAGATGTGGGAAGATTCGGAACCAACAGAACCAACGAACCCCAAACCTAAACTTGCATCTAGCATAAAAGCTACGTTAAGCATAGTCCTTGATACTATGAATAACCATAATAACATTGCAGATGATGTTACTCATATCCCCCATCCCCTGCTCACCCCTTTTCATTTCCTAGTTGCACGTTGACTTCATTGCTTTATCTGATATTCTGATCGACTACCAAATATTTATCTTTTACCTATCCTATCTGACAAGAGGATAGCATTAGTTACAATGAGTTAAGATCAAATGAGAAGAAAAATTAAAATGAGAAGGGTGAGAAGAAACCACAACCACACATTTCAAATGCACCTACAAAAGTAGATGCATCTCCCCTTAAATTTTCCCTCTTATTTGAAAGGCGTGGCTAAAAATCATTCTCATTCTTCTCATTTTAGTTTTTCTTCTCACCGAATCCCTTCGCTAGTTACAACTATACTCTAACTGAATTTCGGTTGGTGGTTATAACCACATTTGTGGTCTCATTTGCTAAACATAACATAAAAACAATACTCTAATTGCCAATCTGTCTTATCTGATTAAGGATTTCGTGAACCTGAACCCGAAGCATATAGGGTCGAAATACTTTAATCTGAAAATGATTACACGATTCAGATTGATATCCGCATTATAAACCATTCACACACCGGTAAATTTTCCTACAACATCAACAAATACCAAAACTAATAACCTAATATCCCTAAATTTCTTATATAAATATTAAATCACATGAAATTCATAAATTATAAATTAAATATAAAAAAATTTTGAAAAATAATAATAATAACCTCAACGCCTTCAGAAGCAGCAGCATAAGCAGTAGAAGTCGTATAATCCGAATCCATCGTCACAAATAAAAAGACCGCTAAACCTAACATCGACAACGCCATCACAAACAATCCTCCTATAAACCAATTCCTTTCCCAAATCGGATCCGATGACCGTCCAACAATCCGATCAGGTTCCGGTTCACGTGATGACGATGCTGATGACGTGGCGGTGGTTTTCCTTCTAGTTAGGTTGTTTTTGTTGTTGTTGGTGGTGATCCGTGGTGGTGATGATGGAGGAGCCACGGCTGCCGAAATCTGTGTGTGTTTTTAGTGTGTGTGAGATTGAAGGTGAGGAAGTGGTGTTTTTGTGGTGGTTGAATTTGATGATGTAATGATGAATGGAGTGATACGTGGGTTTGAGGTGTTTGAGCGAATGGGAGTGTGACACGTGGATGATGTTGATGACGTGGATTTTGAAGAAGTGTTGTTTGGGTTCCGAGAGTTTGGAAGGTAGATAGATCACGAAAGTGAAGTGTTTGTGGTTCTTGCGTGGTAAAGTACATCTATCTCCGGGGGTGGTTATTTTTTTTGTTAGCTAAGAGATGGTGAGATTCATATGGGACCCATGACTCTTAATGTGTCTTAATGGGGAGAGGAAGACATTTCATGCCTTGTAGATATAGAGATATTAGTGAAAATAAGTGGGTTCCACACAAAAAAGAAATATTATTAAATACTTGTGTGGACTCATGTGGACCCATTCCCTTAGCTAAGGGAAAAAAGAAACACCCCCGTCCCTTTGGTATGTGGGGAAATTAGATATTGTTTTGGGTTATTTACACATATAGGTAATGAACTTAGAAAAAATTTTCATGTTATGTAACGAACTTTTAAAAATATTAATTAAGCAACAAAACTTAATAAAACCGTTAAAGTTAGGTAATTTTACCCAATGTTGCAACTGGTAACCGGTTTAGCCGGTTGCTTTTGTTTGTCCATTATGTTTGACCTAACTTATAACATTCTTTTCTATTTATTAAATTAAAAACGTCATATTTTTTTTAAACCCATCATCTCCATTCAATTCCATTATCTTTTTATCCCTCTTTTTTTAATACCTTCTTCTTCTTCAACCACAAAATTCTTGAACAAAGGAAACATTCATACTCAGCCCTCAACAAAGCAAAGCCTGATTCTTAATTACAAAGTAAGTTGTTTGGTTATTTTAAGTAGCTCGAAGTAAGATCAAGTGTTTACAAAATCACCTTTTACATATATTGAAAAAAATTTAAAACATGAATCATTGACAGTAACCTAAGCTGACCCAACATTCTTACCCATTTTCACATGAACATAACTTGCACCAGCAGTTTCCTTTCCTGCACTACAACAAGGTATGGCAAGCACCAGCAGTTTGCTTAGAAAGGGATGGCGAGCACAATGGCTCAAAATACTGTTACTACTTTTTCATTGCTGCACAAACCACTGGCATAGGTCCCCACCAGCCATTATTTCGGCAAAAAAAATCAACATGTTAAGATAAAACACAATCAACCTAAGAACACAATTACATTGTAAAAACTACAGATGCCATATGTTCAGCGCACATGGTTCAAAACGTCTGAAATACCATTCAACAAGGAAACATTTGTATACAGCATGTTAGACAATGAACATTTGTATAACGAGACAAGGAAACATCGCTATTTTAACGAGACAATGAACATTTGTATACAGCATGTTAGACAATACACAAAATTCTTGAACCAAGGAAACATTCATACTCAGCCCTCAACAAAGCAAAGCCTGATTCTTGAACCAAGGAAAAATACACCTCTGCTCTTTCACAATCACCGAACATTTTGGTGATAGGTGAATTAGATCGATTGGGATGATTCTATGATAGGTTTTTGTTTAGATGCGTTCGATTAATTTGTATTTGATTTCTGGGATCCAAGCAAGCCAAAACAAAGGAGCTTATTAACACCACAAACCCAGAATCATTAAGGTTCGGTGAAGTTATGAAGTACTTAGTAGTTTAGATATGAGTGGTGAAGTGGGTTTTGGTGATGGTGGGATCAGGGTGGTTGGATTAGGTGTGTGAAGATGATGTTCTTCGATCTTGATGTTCTTCCTCTGTTGTTGTTTACTAGTGGTTAGCAATTTGGACCCAATTCACAACAGTGATTAATAAAAGAGGTGTTTGTTCGGTTATGAAATTAAAAAAAGAAATAGTAGAGGGGTATTTCTTTCATTTTCTGCTGTCAAAGGGTGAATAAAATAGGGGTATATAACTGTTGTAGATGACGTGGCATGTGGGCCCAAAATTGTTCCCGGTAAATTACCTAACTTTGACGGTTT
>LBNU01019687.1:60820-94696 GCA_014162995.1 Artemisia annua
ACTCGGGTCACGAACACGATTCAGTAAACATACTAATCGCCCACCCACTGTGGGGCCACCTTACAAAATGGACTACCATTAGACGTGGGCCAAGCCCAAGCCCAATAGATTATTTAATAGAATGATAAGTATCTCTAATTATGGAGAATATCAATACCGCTATACGCGGGACATATCGAAGAGTAGACACGACTTATCGGTTATGGTATAAAAAAATTAAGGCATCATAAGCTCTCGTCCAAGGTACGTACTTACAAACCCTAAAACTCTCACAACCTCAAATCGATACTTACTCCCACCGGAGGATAACGGGGAGACAATCCCCGATAAGCTAACGGGTTGTTGATTTCTTAGTGCGCAGCGTCCCCAAGCGTTATCATCTAATGAACGAGAACAGAACCAAAAACAAGAACGCCCAATTCTTTGTATCAACAATGGCCCATCCGTGGGACCCTACACAAGAACTAGGAGACAAAGCAATGAAACCTAAATCAGCAGACTCCGTGTTGATAAACACTGTGACCCCCAGAGGAAAACTATCAGTGACCTTAACCTCCAGCAAACCACGGAACAACCAGTGCCCTAGTCACCAGAACGGACTACCCCAATCTTTCAACGGTAGATTACCCGCAGAAACACTCAAAACCACCAAGGTGGCCCAAACACTGATCAGCTCCAAGCAAACCTCTTCAACACCCCCATCAACGACCCACAGTGACAACACTGTCCGCCACGCGCCTAACCGAGTATAGGGGACTGCTTGAAAAATAATATTGCGCTGAAAAGATACTCAGGATCAACGTTAAAAAATTGTATCCAAAATTACGAACGTTGACCAATCCTTCCAAGAGGAGCAAGAGAAGGCTGAGCAGAACTACAGCTCGGCTTACTTCAATGGACATCTCCACACGCGTTACCTAGAGCGCGACATAACGGAGGCCGCACCGATGTCCCTCTAGCTGTACAACATCTAATTCGCAGACTCGGAGGAATACAGGGTAATGAGCGACGCACTAACGCCCACTCAAAAAAGCCGTATATAACCTACCTCCATAACGGTAATCCGAGTTCATTTTACCTGCACCTACTGGCAGGCAAAGGAAAAATAAATCCGAGGAACTGCGAAGCAATCAGCCGTAATCGCATGCAATCATGGAGTTGAAAACCATTTTTAAAAGGGGGGCGCACCGCTAAGTACCTAACTATAACAATGTTTCAGAGGAATTTAGAAGTGAGAGTTTTGAAAATGAATAAATCGCTTTACTGCTGTGGTATCAATTAGATGATAACGCTTGGGGACCTGCGCACTAAGAAAGCAACAAACACCGTTAGGCTTATCGAGGGATTGTCTCCCCCGATTATCCTCCGGCGTGGGAGTAAGTAATCGAATTTGAGGGTTTGTGAAGAGTTTTAGGGTTTGTAAGTCGTACCTTGGACGAGAGCTATGATGCCCTATTTATACACACGTAACCGATAAGGTTTCGTGCTCCTTACTCTTCGATATGTCCCGCGTATAGCGGGTATTTGATATACACTCCATAATTAGGAGATATCCTTATCAATTCTATAAATAATTATTGGGCTTGGGCCTCGTGGGCCCAAACCGTCTAAATGGTAGTCCATTTATTGTTAAGGTGGCCCACACGTGGTGGGCTCGAATGTTAGTATTGTTTACTAATCGGGTTCGTGACCCGAGTGTGGACTATACGTCATCAAGTACTGTTCATGATTTTCACCTACTTTAATCATATGTTTCTTGTGTTTAGCTAGAACTTAAAAGTTAATTATTTTGCTTAGATAAATTTAATTATGCAGCAAACGTGATATTGGTGCAACTTTAATTTCATAAAATAGTTTACAGTCAAGGGGTGGACCTGCATTATTAGGACCAAAAATTGCATGAACTACATGCTACTGCTCAGTAAAGTTGTGTTGGCTGCTAGCCAAGAGTTAAAGAACGAGCAGAACAATTACAAAAGGCTGAATACCAACAGCAAAAACAAACCACCACGCATGGTGGTGAAGGTTTAAGATCATGGTCTCTTAACGCGTGGGAAATGCAATCAATAGTTGCATTTGACCGGGTTAAAGGAGCAGTTTTAGGAGCAACAAGTGATCTAGTTTTTGTACTTGATTTAGTCCCACAGGTTTCGAAGAAGAACTTCGATCTATTGAATTAATTTTACAAATAAACACATTTGATATGTTAAATACCCATATTGATATATCAAAATCTAGTAAACCAACTTTTTTGTTACTACATTCTTAATAATTTTTTCTATAGTAAATTGCGAAAATCATCCTTCAAGTTTTGCCAAATTGCAAACGCAGTCCCTACCATTTCAAAATTGCAAACACCATCCCTGTAGATAACCTTTGAGTGCAATTTTTGTCTCTGACCAAAGTGAAATGACAGTAATGCCCCAAACCTTTAGAGTGTAAACAAAGGGTATTTCTGTCATTCAGTTTTGGTCCGGACGAAAATTTCACTCGAAAGTTCCCTACAAGGACAGTGTAGGCACTTTCGAAATGGTAAGGACTACGCCTGCAATTTGGCGAAACCTCAAGGGCGATCTTTGCAATTTACTCTTTTTTCTATTAGAATCTAGCAAAAACCCATAACATATAAAAAAAGACTGAAAAGAAAGAGGATGTAAAGAATAACATCTCACAATCATCATCATCATTTCCATGTATGTGCCTTGTACTCTACAACCTACAAACACCATTAATACAACAATTTGTACACATAAACGTTGCTTCCACAAATACCCTCACCATCTACTCACCCGATAAACGCAGTTCATCAATAACCCTTGTTAACCCCAACCCATTTCCATCCTCCGATTGTCTCCCTTCAGATTTACCATTCTGCCCTGCATCTGTCACATCCTTCACAGGTCCTACATCTGCACATTCATTGAACCTGAAGCAACTAACAAGATGGTCATTAGTAAGCCCAGCTACTTGTAGAAACGAGTATACAACTGTGGGGCCAACCCCTCGGAAACCACGTCTGACCAGGTCTTTGCTTATTGAATCTGCTTTTGATGTCTTGATTGGTACTTGGCGAGGGTAGCGAAATTTGTTCACTATAGGCTTATGGTTTATAAATCCCCATATGTACTTGTCAAAAGACCCAAACTCATCAGCTATCTGCAACATTAACAGAACACGTTGAAAATCAAATATGTGCAATAGCAGTTCATCACCATACTTACTGTCTTTGAAATTTAAACTATTGGTTTGGACTTTGGACGAGTATATAAACAGCAAAGAATTGTTTTTTCAGTTATGCAGTGTATAGAAAATCTCCGATTCTGAATGTTAAGCCTTTATATAATCAGAATATAGGATGCCAGCAGGGAGTTGCAATAAACTGATCTTTGAGTTATAGATAGTATTAACTTCAATAATTATATTGCCGCTAACTGTCTAACTCTTGATGTTGTGATAATTTATAAACACATGTTAACTCTGCGCGATTGCTACAGGAAAATAGCATAAAAGGTAGTTTATTGGTCTGTTTCTTTAACCATAACCACTCTTTGGACTTAAAAAAGAGACTTCCAAAGCAAACTAAGGAGAAAAGAAATTGTTTTGTAGGGGCAGCAAATTGCGGACGTGTAAGAATTCGGATATATGTTGGGAGACTTTTGACTCATTTAACCCAGAAATACCCTATTAACAAGTGTCATTTTCTATTACTTTCCTGTTTAATCTGTGATCAATAAATACAACCTAATTCTCATGTTTCTATCTATATTGGTTAATATTGCCACCTCTAATTTAATGGTAAAGTATATTAAAAAGAGATACCTTGCAAACTTGGCGCGCATTTTCAATGAATCCTCGTACCTTCACCTCTGAAAGAAGAGATGTAGCGGGGTTTCCTGGTGCTGCTATCTTCTTATCACTCATTTTTGAGACAGCAATAGGGTCAAATCCATGAAAAACTTCCCTGCACACATGGCCCATTTCATTTAAAATTGACTAAGGTAATGAGGAAAGTAAAATTTATATGTTTATAATCTCTTCTTGCATTTAAATAACATAAAGCGCATACCTAAACAAATGTCTTTTACTGAGGATAGTGGGCCATGTGAGTTCAGCCAAAGCAGTTGATAAACTGAGCAATTCAAACAATTTCCTGAAAGTTGCCGTGCAATGACAATTAATATGACGCTTTAAAAAATAAGGAGTAATTCAATATTGCATTTAAAATGATAAAACACATCAAAATTACTCTGCCGGCACATACTTGTCATCATGTACTGGGACTCCCCATTCTTCATCATGGAAAGCAGTGTAACAAGGATCTTCAGAAAAAGGAAACAAACAAATCAGAGAAATATCATTAAGCAAAGAATATATGCAGTTTTAGAAACAAAGTTACGTTTTAAAAGAAGGAAGTAAAACACAATACAAATGTTTACTAATTTGACAGTAGTTAAGGTTGCTATCTCCGAAGGAAGCTACACTTTGACTTTAGAAAACTAAATGCGCTCTCAAATTCAAATGTCATGCAGGCAGTTTTTAACTTTTTGAGAAAAATTCAACAGCAGAAACAAGTTTCCAAGGTGTTTATGACTAGTCATAGCATGTATATCGGTTTTGTTTGTTATATCAGAAGTGCGAGATTTAATACAGAAAAGATACTGCATAGCTCTTCATCTGGTATGGTTGTTTGAAAGAACTGTAAAATCAAAAAGCATTTGATGAAGGAATCATCTAGACATCTACTAATCTAGTAGCTAGCCGTGCAAGGCTTAATATATGCTTAACATTGCAAACAAGCAGCACATATTACAAAATGAAGGAATCATCTAGACATCTACTACTATAGTAGCTAGCCGTGCAAGGCTTAATATATGCTTAACATTGAAAACAAGCAGCACATATTACAAAATGAGTTCAAGAAATTCAAAGAATTGTGCTATCGTGACTCAGCTGTTTTCATGTGTCCCTTTTTAATATGTGATGCAGACTCCTCAGCTTTTATTGGAAACAAATTCTGGTAAAATATCCACATAATGCAATCTCTACTTATTTTGGCACTTTATACTCGGAGGTGTAGAAACTGGTATAACAGAACTTCGTACAGATAAAGGTTATAAAAGTAACAGATCATGAGCTATGTTCATTTCCAGCTTGTATAATGCATGCACAAATAGTTAAAAAAGGTTTAGTGAAACATATAAATTCTTAAAAGATATGTGTTCATCATTAGCAGACTAACCATATAATATAGCAAGTATAACTATCCATATTATGTGGTTAATGACACTTCCATCAATAAGTGTCCTTAAAAAGCACACAAATCGTATAATGGAATACGCACGCACAAGACAATTCCTCAATACGCTAACTAACTAAAGATAATGCATCGTGCACTTATTAATGAGGCAAGAGCATACGCCACGTCCTTTGGACTGGAAACAAAATGGCCATGCGTCATCATTGACCTTTATGAGGATACAAAAACTGCTATGAAAATAATATATAAAGAAGAGGATGTCATATAAACAAGACATAACTACTTATATATGTATTATAATTCTATGAGGATAGAAACTACTGTTTTTGTCAAATCAAATGATATAACTAATGAGACTGCACTTATTGTTTCATAAGTGAGACTGCAGGACAATTTAAGAGTAGCGACTTTTAATTTTTGAGGGATAGAGCGTAGAGGAGCACCAGTAATAACTATCACCATATAAAAAAGATGATAACACCAGAAATAACGGGGAGGAGAAGTGAAGAGAAAATACCCCTGCCAATTTTTGTCATTCATGGTATTTACACAAATACTTTTAGAAGGCAAAAACAATATGAATTCAACACCTCTTATCATAATTGTTGATGTGAAGGAGTGGATGCATTACTTGTTTTGAACATTAGCATGCATTTTCAAAAACAAAAAAACGAAAACACAGTATAGGTCACGTGACCTTTTTCTACAAAACTGGGTTTCTGAAGCATTAAATATATGTCCTAATCTACAGGCGCTAACTTTCTTAATTTCGGCACCTGGTCAACGGATTATAAATATGATCAATAGAAGGGTGAAACATTGAAACCTCATCCAAAGAAAGAGACGCTGTAAACTAAACTTGCATTAGCTTCTAAAAGTGGATCACCATACATTAAACATTCATTATCTACATACCAGATACAGCTTCATTATTACTATTACAGAATATTTATGTAAAACTAAAAAGACCACCATGGCACAACTAGGCATGAGGTAACCCAAAGCTAGCATCTAGACATTTCCAAAAGAAAAGTGATAAATCCTCCTACCAAAACCTCCTACTCATCCTCCTACCCATACATAATTGTGACACCTATTCATCCACTAATTCTCTCTCTTTGCATCCTCTAATAAACTTTACAAATGTAACTATTTTGTGTGGGTAGGAGGATGAGTAGGAGGTTTTGTAGGAGGATTTAGCACTTCTCTTTCCAAGATGCTATACAAAACAGAAAATGGAGGATCAATCAACGACAAGTCATGACCAACATATAACAACATTAAATGAAAATATGGTACTCAGTTTAGCTAATAGACATACGAGCTCCATAGCATAGAAATGACACTTGGAAAGGACATTACTTATGGTTAAGATATTGTTTCTATTGATGCTCTTATAGGGTAATCATGACTGTTGAAATCGAGAAAACACAAATAAAGTGAGGATTTGTATTAGTTAACTCTAGTTGCACAAGCTAGAGGAGCATCTTTCAAATTTTAGGGTGATTGATTACTTTTATAATACCAAGGATTCTCAGATCAGTAAATGAAGCTAATAAGTAATGTGGCAGTTATAATTACTTAAAGCAGCCTCCATTATCTAACTCAAGTTCTCCATCCTACTAACGAGCTGAAAGCTATCCGCATCCGACGTCTAAAATGACTAAAATATTGCCTGCTAATTGACTATATATTACTGCATTATATTAGAAAATTCCATTTTCAAGCTACCATCCTCCTGAAGTTTTCCGTCATGTAAACTATCCTACGTATGAGAGAAGAAAACATCCGTATCAAATAATAAAGTAACAACCTAACCAGACACGCAATGACGCAAACACTTATTGCTTTCCTTATTAGACAATATCTAGGGCTCCAATCACGATCTATAACTAATAGTAGAATCCTCCATACCCTCGTAGCCCACAGCCCTAACACCCTCAAATACATTCCAGGACAATCGGAATTACATTTAACCTAATATAACTAAAATGCACCGCATGCTTGCAATTAGAGTTATATATGCCCACTGTAACATTTCAAAGCATTAGCTAACCTGCAGTTCTCAGAGAAGCAAAGTAACATAAACCAAATCATACGCAGTTCTAAACGCAATGCCATAGCTCTACTCTTATCACAAGTTCCTAAAACACATAACAGACACTACAACACGCTAAAAAAAAAAACACAATTCTGATAACGAACCATACCAGTATTCGCCGTAACCCAAGCACATCTCTTCCGTCCACTCGAACCATCACCCGATCCCTCCAACAAACAACCATCACTCTCCACACCAACACTCTTCAAACCAACGCTTTTCGCACCACCACCGCTTCGCAAACCAACAGCCGACCTTTTCGGAGTCACACTCCTCCTACTAACCTTACCACTAGACACTCTACTATGCGAAGAATCACTGGACGCATCAGACGAACACGACGCATTCATCGAAACAACAACTTTCCGTCTCAAAATCGACGGAGGCGTTACCGTTACAGACTTTAACGGCGACTTAACGGTAACCGGTTTGTTAGCCTCATCCGGTTTGGTTTTACCTTTAACCGCCGGTTTACCTAACTTAGCCGGAGATCTGGTTTTGTTACCGGCCGGACCTAGAACCGGCCGGGATTCTGAATCCGTACAGTCCATTACAGCAATCGGTGCTTCAGACATTCAAATTGACATGGAATGTAAGTGATCGGAGAGAGGTTGTTACGGCGGCGCGTGGATGGACGGCTGAGATGTTTCTAGAAGAGTTTTTATGAGTGACCTGACCTGACCTGATCTGATAAAAGTGTTTAAATGTTGTTTTTTTTGGGTTTTGTTTTTGTTTTGTTTAAAAAATGGATTTGAATTTTTTATAAAAAAATTGAGGGGTCTAGGTTTAAAGTCTGTTCAGGATTGGAATTTTGCGCTCATGACTAAGCATTTATGGAATATTCTAATTAACAAGGATACTATATGGGTCAAATGGATTAAGATTCATAAGCTTAAGGTTAAGAATTTCTGGGATGTTGATATGAATATAGGTCACTCTTGGGCTTGGAAATAATTACTCAGAATTAGAGATAAGATAAAGGAATTTGTTCAGGTTAAAATAGGTAATGGTAAGACTTGTAGTATTTGGTTTGATAAGTGGCATTCTTGTGGTCCTTTAAGTAAGATCATTGACCATATAATTATTTATATGTCTGGTTTGGATATAAATGCTAAAGTGTCTGATCTTATTGATAATAATGGGTGGTGTTGGCCTATTGATTGGTTGGGTGAATATAATAGTGTTATTGATGTCCCTGTTCCTACTTTGGATAGTGAAATTAGTGACAAAACTGTGTGGGTTAATAAGAAAGGTAGAATCAAGAGCTTTTCTGTGAAGGAGGTCCGGAAAGCTATTAAAGTGGATTACCCTAAGGTCATTTGGTACAAACATGTCTGGTTTTCCCAGTGTATCCCTAGACATGCTTTTATTGCTTGGGTTGCTATTAGGGGTAGACTTAAAACCAAAGATAGAATGGCTAAATGGTTTAGTATTATGGATAAGTCTTGCTTATTGTGTAGATGTAATGATGAGTCCCATAGTCATTTATTTTTTGCTTGCTCGTATTCTAAAATGCTTTGGGAGAGATTGAAACATATGGCTAATATGGATAATACTAGTTATGTGTGGGCTAGTGCTATTTCTGGGCTTGTAAGTAAACCTGCTATGAATACAGTATGAAGTGTTATTTAAAGAATCGTGTTTAGTGTTACTGTTTATTTCATTTGGCAAGAGAGAAACATACGAAAGTTTGCTCAAAAGGANAATACTCATTTAAATTTTGACACATATCATATTTTTTTAGAGAAATGATAGATGAACCTAAAAATAGACCTAATAATGGACCTAATGACACGCGGCATCATCCTGATGGCTGCAGACAGGGACCCACTTATTTTACAACCCATCAGGATTATGCCACATGTTTTTAGGTCCATTTTTAGGTCTACTTTTAGGTCCGTCTATCATTTCTCATTTTTTTATTAATAAAATAAATGAGTAATCGGTTGACAAAATTATGACACGTATAATCTTTTATTAATAAAGCATAAATTGCTCAATCACTCAAGTGAAGTTGCCCAAATTACTTAAGTCTATTTTTATTTTATTTTTAATTTATTATTATTATTATTATTATTATTTTGGCATGAGAATTTGCCCTTTTTATGTAGAAACAGAAGGATTTTTTATTTTTATTTTTTCTATTTAATCGAAAAGTAAGAGTATGATCATATACCAAAAGAGTGTACATCTCCTTAAATCTTCGGTAGTATCCAGCAACTTAAAAATTGGGCATCTCCTACAAAATCATGGTACGTGCGATTTCCATAAGTGTTCAAATTTGGTACGTTATCACACGTACCAAACTAGAACACTTATGAAAAGTACATTGCTATTCCGCAACTTAAAAAAAATACACGTACTAAATTGGAACACTCATGAAAGTACATTGCTATTCTACAACTTAAAAAAAGTATACGTACCAAATCGATACATTTGAAAAAGTTTATTGCTATTCTACAACTTAATCCCTTTACAAAAAATCGTAACTACATGCAAAACCATCCACCAACTTATCCAGTCGGATTTTGATTTTAACTGAAAACCTTGGTAGAAGGCTAATATTAGCTTAATACGTCTTCTTTATAAGTACGGCTTGGTTTTGCATATGGTTACAATTTTTTTATAAATTAGCAACATGTTCGTCATTGACCGGTAGATTTCAAGAATGGGTATTCATTCTTTATAAGTAGTATAGATATAGATACAGATATTGCAACAATCTATCCCACATTGATATGATAAGAGAAAAATAGACTCCTTATAACATTCTTGAAATCTTCTGGTATATTTTCGATGTAGAACATGCTGCTAATTTATAAAAAGTTGTAACTATATGCAAAACCAAGCAGTAGTTATAAAGAATGAATAAGCATTAGTTATAAAGAATGAATACTCATTCTTGAAATCTACCTTACATTTTCGGTGTGGAACATGCTGCTAATTTATAAAGGGCAATTGAATATCTACCCACTAAAACTTGTATATTTGTATATATAACCAAAACATGCTTAACTTGCATTGTAAATCATGCATTAAAAACTTGTATTTTAAAAAATATGTAAGTTTTTGAGTTTTAGTGGGTATATATGCAATTCTCCCTTTATAGAAAAGGTAACCGTATGCAAAACCCCACTTTATAAAAAATAAAGGGTAACCGTATGCAAAACCCACAACAAGGTATTTGGTCGTATTTTAATTTTAACTAAATACCTTGATGAGAGACTAACATTAGCCTAATACTTCAAGGATATAAAGAGTCTATTTTTCTCTCATCATATCAATGTGGGATAGATTGTTGGAATAGTAAGAACGTGGAGAAACAAAAAACCAAAAAACAAACATGGTCCCTTATCCAACATCTTCCACACATTCAAAATCCAACATATACCTTATTTTACAAAATACCATAATCACAACTTCTAAACATAACTTCTAACAATGGCTACAACTTCCTTACTACCAAAATCCATCCCACCATTTTTCGCAAACCAAACTTCAATCTCCTCAGCTCGAAACACCAACGTGTCGTTCCTAAGCAACCAAACAACACGTAGCACAAGTTTCCAAACCAATGCCAAAAAGAAAAATGGTTGGCTTGACGCATTTGACACGGGTGAGGACCCTGACATGGAGTACGGTTCACAATATTCTTCAGGAAAACAGTCCGAAGACCCAAGACCACCCGAAAATCCTGACAATCCATACGGTTTTCTTAAGTTTCCAATGGGCTTTATGCCAGAAGTTGCATCACTTGGTTTGAAGATTAGAGGGGATGTTAGGAGATGTTTGTGTGTGGTTTCGGGTGGTGTTTATGAAAACTTGCTGTTTTTTCCTACTATACAGTTGCTTAAGGATCGGTACCCTGGTGTGCAAGTTGATATCTTGAGCTCGGCTAGAGGGAAACAAACTTATGAAATGAATAAGAATGTTAGATGGGCTGATGTTTATGATCCGGAGGAGTTCATTGAGCCTGCAGAGTACCTCGATTTACTCGGGCTTATTAAGGTTAGTAGTTAGTACCACATGAAATGGGTCGAGTCATGACAGATGACCCGCAATCTCCTTTTTGCTGTTCTTTTATTTTTTATATGTTGCGAAATGCGAGTACTCAATGTATTGAATAATTTAAAAACAAACAAACAAAATTTAGGACGATGTAAACATCCGAACATGGATGTGACATACTGACATGTACACCAATTTTTTTTGCATACAACAATAAAAAATGTTAGAACAGTTGTAGCGTGTGAATTAAAAGAGTTTCATCATTTATTTAACATGTTTGACCCATTAAATAATAAAATTCAAACCGAATTGACTTGTTTCCATACAAATTGGTTGAATTTGGAAAGGAGTTAATGACTGTTATGTGGTAATTGCAGAATAGATACTATGATATGATGTTATCGACCAAACTGGCTGGCATAGGACATGCATCGTTTTTGTTCATGTCAACAGCTAGCCAGACAGCGAGTTACATATACCCGAATGTTAATGCAGCAGGAGCAGGTTTACTTCTATCAGAAACATTTACACCAGATCGGTTGAATCTGTCCGAGGGAGGATATAACATGTGAGTTAAGATATAACAACTAACCGTTAATCCTCGTATTATTAAAAATTATGTAAAAGAAATAGTTTGAGTATGTTTGCAACAGGTACCATCAAATGACCGATTGGCTAGCAAGACCAGGTAGAAATGTGCCAAGACAAGAGATTCCACCGCTTAAAGTATCGATATCTAGGAAGCTAAAGGACGTAGTAGCTGCAAAATACAAAAATGCTGGCGTTGAGAAAGGAAAATATATTGTGATACATGGTATAGAATCAGATTCGAAAGCTAATATGCAATCTAGAGGGGATACTGATAGCTTACTGCCACTTCACATATGGAGAGACATAACAAGTTCAATAAGGTGATCAAAGCAAATCTATGTTCATTTATCATATAAAGTTTTAGACGACCCTTAGTCTTTAAGGGTGTATTAATAATGGAAGGGACTCAAAAACTGCGATTGCACCAATTTGACTTTAGGTAAAATGACCTTTCAAACGTAGAATGTCAGCTGGTTTAGAAATATTCCGTATTTATTAGTAGGATTCAAGAAGGTGGACATGTGCTCGCCTTCTTTATCTACCAAAGGGGTGTTTGGATGTGCATTTGAAAGTGATTTAATATTGCAGAACTCATACTAGGTTAAAGCGGGGCGAAATAGGTTGTTTTAGTATACTCTAAGAGACTGACTATTTGATCCTTAAAAATCACATAATTACAAGAAACAGTTAATCCAAACACTTAAAATGAAAGTGATTTTTGTGTCTATGATCTGTAATGTCATACAGGGGAGTAAAACCACTCTACGTGATTCCTCATGAGAAGGAAAGAGAGAATGTTGAGGAAATTATAGGAGACGATACTAATATGATATTCATCACTACACCAGGCCAGGTATGGAATTTTCCTCATTTTACGGCTTAGTTATTCTAATGAAATAGTATTAGATAAGCTAAAATGTTATGCAATCTGTGATTTATGTTAATGTTTATATCTTGTTAATATCCGTCGCAGTTGGCTGCACTAATCAATGACTCTGTCGGCGTTATATCTACCAACACAGCAGCCGTACATCTAGCACTTGCACGCGAAAAACCCTGGTGAGTTTGTCGGAAATAAGTAGCTAAAAAGAAAATTCTTCGTGTGGATAGTCATCTACATCCTAACACACTTTATTCAATAAAACAATAAAAGTACAGTATTGACTCACAAGGTTTTCTTTTTGCATTGTTACAGTGTGGCATTGTTTGGCTCTGAAGAAAAAGCAAAATTGTTTCTTCCAAACGTAGAAAACAGCAAATGCATCATAGCTTCATCAAAAACTGGAAAGTTAGCCGATATTGACACTAATGCTGTCAAAAATGCAGTCCAAATATTCGAGATGCCACTGGTTCTTGCCTAGAACGAAAAGCATATATTGTTTAGTACACATATTCTGTCATTCAAATGTATATTTGACATCAAAAACGTTGTTAATATCAAGCTTCACATGATGCAATTGCAGAAATAACATTAGCGCCACAAGACTAGTATTTATGGTAAATATTACAAAATAAGTAGCGCCACAAGATTAGTCACAAACTTTAGCTTTTGCATCCAATGTTTTTTGTATCCTTCGACAAAATGATCCTAAACTATGCAAGATTTACATTAACTCATACGATAAAATAGTTTTATGTTAACTATGATGAAGGAAGAGATAGATCATATATGGAGAGTCGCTCATTTGGTAAGTGGAGTGTAATCTAATTTGAAGGTCTACGGATCAATTCTCTTATGAACCAATCTCCAAGCTTTTTATTTAATAAATCATATTTTCTTTATCTTGTTCATTTCACTAAATATCATCTTGGGAGTTGTTTTACTTAAATATACAAATCGGTAAATAACTCTGGATAGTGTGTGTTATTCGTTTTCGTTTCATCTATTGGCTATTCGTGTGTGATGATTGTCGTGCAGATGTACGATTCCACCCATATATTCATCGGCACAATACAACAATGTATATAAGTTCGCCATTTCTATTCAAAATTTCATTTACCACCACAAAATGGAATTGTTGTTGGACTCTATAACCATACTTAAAACTTATTAATGAACAAATAACTGGAGTAGAGAAATGCAAGAGCCAACATGTTAGGTATGTACATTTTATTAAGATTAGAAGCAAAGCGGAAATCTTTCTTGTTTATACTACTAAGACGAGTACTCGCTGCATAGACAACGCGGAACGCGACTTTTCTAGCGGCAAAAGGTTATGAATTGCGATAAAACATGAAAATAACAAATGCCATAATGATGGGATATCTAGCTGGCAAACAACATTTATACGTTTTAAAACGTGAAGTAATAAAAATATAATTGCAAAAGGTTGTAAGATTCGATAATTCAACAAAAAGTATTCCTAAAATGTATCAATTAAGAACATAAAAAACATTTAATAAAACCGAAAATAAAACATATATAGACTTGTAAGCGTAACTAATTAATGCATTATTATTCTCACGCTAAAATTTTTAGTCACACCACAATTTGAGGTGTAATATATCAAGGATTATATAACCTTACCTTTGTTTAAACAACATTAATGGGGCTCAATTTGATTGTTGCTAGATTGTTTAAAACAGGGCGCGACCGTACGGGTGGGTTTAGGGGGCAACTGCCCCCCATGCCTTTCTTCAATACGCATTTTAGTAATGGGTTAATTTGGGTGAACTTTAATCTCGGTGCCCTCCACTGAAAATTGAAAGGTGCCCTCCTCCCACAAGCTAGTTGAAGAAAAAGAAAGCAAAGAAATGGGGCATTTCTTTTAATGAAATTAAAAGCTCACCGGAAATTGATAATATACAGTTGCGCGGGAAAGGAAAATGAGGAAGGACACAGATAAGTATGACTTTTGTCTTTATTGACAAAATAAGTCACGTGCAGTAAACTAGAAACAAAGCAAAAGAGTTGCTGTCAACAAGGAATATGGGGCAAAAAAATTTCCTAACGTTTCTTCAGTACATAATTTATGTATTATTTTTTTTTTTTTTTTTTTTTTTTTTTTTTATTTTGTATCTCTAACTCATCCATCATTTCTTATATTACTAATCTGTTGATGATTGCTTTAATATATTCTATTCTTATGGGCCTAGCGTTGGGCTTCATTTTCTGTCTTCCTACTTTGGCCCAGCAGTTGTTTTCTTTATTCATTCTTCGTCATGTTGCATGGACGCGAAAAAAAAAAAAAAAAAAAAAAGGTGCTTCTTTTATTAATAAAGAAAAATGTTAGTAATGAAGGAAAAAGTAGCATAAAGATGTAAGCTTCTTATTTGGGCCCATTACGAAAAACCGTTTAAAAAAATCGTATATTTATAATAATATATATATATATATATATATATATATATATATATATATTAATATATATATATATATATATAAAGAATAACTAAATAAATGAGAAAGACAGTTTCACAAAAAATTTAAAAAAAAATAAAATAAAATAAAAAATAAAGGTTCCAAATAGTTCCCTCTCTACTTAAACACATAATGAAGCCACTATATACATTTTGTAAACTTAAATTTATTTACTTACATGAATACCGAAACATTCAAACGCGCTGAAAGTGAAAATCTGTGCCCAAAATTAAGAAAAAAAAAAGTATACAAATTTCATCAAATTCTCAAAAAATTGGACCATGCCTTACGCCTACCCTCATTTTTAAACAAACACATATTACTCATTTAGATATTGTATGAGAACAGACGACCACATATTTATCCCCCGCTGAAAACCATCACAATTAAGGATATAAATATAGTATTACATTTAAAAATTTTATTTCATCATATTAGATATTTCTTAAAATAATTCATGCAGTATGCAGCCAGTTGAACTGGACCTGCGAAATTATCAACTAAAACAGACGATCATCATAAGCTATTTCTTTCCCTCCTCTTCCAGTTCTATTAATAAGCAAACCATCAACATACTACAAATTATACATCAAAAAATAAAAAAAAATAAAAAAGAGATACAACTTAGTCAGTTCTTAAAAACTAAACAACACAACTATGAAACCACAATACAATTGTCACTAACATAAAGAGCACAATAACACAAACTAAACAACACAAACATAAACTCCCAATATCACAACTATTACATAGCATTAAATCTAGCAGCAAACTGTCTACGCCGACCAAGATGCACTACAGAAGCCTCCAGAAAAAGATGCAAATTCGCTTCTCTGCCTCGAAATCACGAATAGCCTTAAAATACGCAATAGAGTCCACAAGCACAACACCGTCACCAACCCTCACCCGCATAACCAACCGAGCCACACACCAATCCCTACTGCAAAATTCTAACTCCTGGATAATACCGTCCAAATAGGTTAGCCGATCACGAACGTGCACACACCAACCATGCAAAAACGAAAACCAGCCTCGCTCCTCCTGAACTTCTCTCTGGAAACCAAAATGCATAATATCAGAAACAAAAGCGGAAGAAGATGAATAAGACAACTCTAAGAGCCTAACCAAACTATCCATGACACCAAAACCAACTTAAGACAACAACAACAGATACTAGATACAACTATCACCTATGCTCCTTAAATACAGCAACTTAAGAAAAATAGCTAATAAAAAATGCAATTATCTTTCCGCAAAAAACAGTAAACACAGATATACTCTCTAAATAACAGGCTTTGACTATTTGACAAGACATATCAGTTGCATAATTTCAAAATTTTTAATCTGGCAGCTACTTTTAGAAAATTAAACATACTATAAGGAACATAGAAATATCAAATGCTTCACAAACATAGCAAGAAACAAAACACGAAAATCCGATAAATTACCTTATCAAACTCTTCCCAATCGCTAATGACAAGAACTACCCATCTTCACCAGAGGAAGGAAAAAAAAAGAGCGAAAAGTGGGCCCCGCCGCAACGCGGCGGGTATATCAACCTTGTTATGTCTAAAGATTTGCAAGTTTTGGAAATAAAATAGTATGATAACCAATATCATTTGTGTTCTCTTTATCATCAATGTCTAAAGATGTTTAGTCACATAAATATATTACTATGTTACATAGCAGTAATAAAATAAAAAAATGATGTTAAAAATATCAATAACTCATTCTATAATATAAGACATGTTAAATAGTTGTTCAAGGGTTTTTTTTCACAAGATAAACCTTTAAAAGATAGTGTCTTGTTTGTTTACAATATTTAGTAGGGCGTTTTTCACACAAGTCGAAAAAAATTCACAACTTGTGCGGAGAAAAATGGAGGACTTGCCCGGTAGGGGCATTTTTTAATCATCTTGACCAAGGCAGCAAAAACTCAGGACCACCCAAAAAAAAAAAAAAGTTGCCCCCCGTGTCCTAATTTCCTGGGTCCGCCACTGGACTTTAACTCCAATAAGCAAGTCACTAAACTACAAGATCAACATAATAATTGTATAAAATGATATTTAGATAATCAAGGGAATCAATTAGTTTACGTATCTTTCAGTTCGAAAAAAGGATATCTTGATGCATGCATATTACATTGTATTTTAGTGGTGAATTTTGTTATTTGTTGGTCTATTAAACTACTTTATCCACAATTAATTTGAACATGGTAGATTTTTATGTCTAATGCTGACTTTATCCACAATTAATTTGAACATAGTAGATTTTTATGTCTAATGCTGGTAGACCTCAGGTGATTATAAGTACTCATTTTGTGTTCTTGTCGAAGTTACATACTTGTAGCACCATGTTAGGTTTGTTATCTACTTAAAGCACATAAAGCAACTTGTTATTCAACCTTTTGTATCTATTCACGTTAAAAGTAACTGTTGAAGTTTTCTCGGTTAATATAAACTTGAGCAAGTTAAAAGATGGTAATGCACTTTTTCTTTGTAACAAGATAATGTTATTATCCATTTATGTACTCCCTCCGTCCCAAAATTATTGTCCACTTTGAATTTTCAAAGTCAAGTTGTTTCAACTTTGATCATAAATATATATTTTTTATTATATAATACTTGATGAAAAATTATAACATTGAAAAGTACACTTAAAACCCAATCTATTTATATATTTTGCATCAAATAATATATAACACCCACAAAAATATTTAACGTCAAATTTGAAGAAGAAAGACTAAAAAAGTCAATAGTGGACAATAAATTTGGGACGGAGGGAGTAATCAATACGTGTACAAATGAAAAAGAGGATGAGGTTTATGTCTTTGATATTTTATGTTTTACAAATTAAAGTGTTAACTTTCTCGGAACAAAAACACCAAAGGTTCAAATATTAAAATGGCGTAAAACAAAGTACGGATAATCGATATGAAATATCAAAGAAACCAAAGGTTCAAATATTAAAATGACGGTAACACAAATTACAGATCATCGACATGAAAGACAAATGAAATGAGCAAAGATGTGTCATATCTTCATATCATTTAAGGATTCAGCTTCTGACATCATGGGGTTAAAGTTGATACTTGCTAAATCTGTGTCTATCAAAAAGTTCACTGTAAATAAAGAGGAATGACGCATTTGTTAAATGGGCTGATGTTGATTTTATATGACCTAATGTTATGTAGCCTGGCGTTGACACCATTCNTTTTTTTTTTTTTTTTTTTTTTTTTTTTTTTTTTTTTTTTTTTTTTTTTTTAGGGTTGAGAACATTATCAACATGCATATGAGCAAAAGCGCCAAGCATTTCAAAGTGAATAAAAAATACAAAGACGATGTTAGAACAATGTAGCAAACATATATGACATATCAACAAAAACAAATAAAGAGGTGTACAACGTCTACCTCAGTTTGAGAAGGACTGGGAACAGGGTCAGCAACACCATCAAAATCCATTTGAGTATCAACAACCTACATTTTGTGATTCATCTCAAATCAGTTAAATAAAGATAGATATAAAAAGCTATAAGGAGTTGTAGGATCTATGACGTATATACATTTCGCGAAATACCATCGCGTATGCTTATAAACAAAATATAAACAAAACAATCAAAATAATGAACATGCATTTCGTAAAAACAATCAACATACCATCATGCTCTCTTTTTCTCTCTTTTCTGTAACTTTTCTTGATGTAATGTAAATGTAATGAATTGATGTTGGAAGATTATATGCTAATAAAAAGTTTAAAAGATATGCTTTCTTTTCCATAATATGTTTGTCAATCATGAAAGCTTGAATAATGTCATGTCCATATTATCTTTTTCAACCATCAAAGCTTGCGTCATTTCCATATTATATTTGTCAAACATGAAAACTTGCATCATTTCCATATTATCTTTGACAACCATGAAGTTTGTATCATTTCCATATTATCTTTGACAGTCATGAAAACTTGTATCTTTCTCATATTATGTTTGTCAACTATGAAGCTTGTATCTTTTCCTTATTATGTTTGTCAACTATGAAGCTTATATTGGATTATTAATGTTCGACCAGGTATGTAGTGAGGTCTATAATATGAATATCTTTCGAGCAATTCTTGTTGTCAACCATACATGGTATTTTTGCCATTGATATATTTATTTGTAAGTATTATCATAATCAATATAATATTGATATGTGAGTAAGGATCAAATGAGAAATAAAACTAAAATGAGAAGGATGAGAAGAAACCACAACCGCACATTTTAGATGCACCTACAAAAGTAGATGCATCTCCACTTAATTCTTTTTTCCTTATTTGAAATATGTGGCCAGGAATATTTCTCACTCTTCTCATTTGATTTTCTCTTCTCACTAGATCTCTTCCCATTGATATGTAATATACATTGTCACTACCTATGAGGCAAACCATTATTTGAAATCAATATATATATATATATATATATATATATATATATATATATATATATATATATATATATATATATATATATATATATATATNATATATATATTTTAGTGACAGACTATGTTAATTGTGAATTTTTATGTTTGTTTTAAATCAATCAATTAATTTAGAGGCAAGTAACCGTGTATTAATTTCTTTTCATTCTTTCCATTTTCATGCCTGTAACCATCTAGCATTTCAAGGGTAGAATAGCCAAAACAAATTTTCAACATTTCACAAACCTTGACTATTCTACTTTTCACCTTTGACCATTTTTACATTATAGGTAGTATAGATATAGATAGTGAATGGGCAACATACATGTCAATAATAGTACTATGTTTTTAGGTTAATGGTCAACGATGGAGTTGATTATAAAACTTAAAGAATCAAACCGCATTTATTGACTTGAACCTGAAAATAAGGTGCTGTTTGGTGTGTGGTATTTGATCGGTTTGGATTGAAAGCTATTTTAAATCCACTGTTTGGTACCTTGTATTCTTCTGACACAAGGGTATCAACCCCATAAAGTCAATCCCCTCCTAAATGGTGAGTTTTGGTCTGACACAAGAGGTAATCAACATATTTTTTTTATTTTTTTGTTGTCTTTTTCTCAAATTATCACATATTCTTTTAATTTTCTTTTGTCTTTTTCTCAAATTTAATTTTTAAATAATATATTTTAATCCAATTTATTTATAAAACAAAATACATTTTTAATATCATTTAATAGTTTTCTCTGTCCAAATTCAAATCCAAATCCAAATTTAAATCTAAATCCAAATCCGAATCCTAAACCCATCTACGAACCAAACGGACCCTAAGTATAAATTCTTGATTTTTTTAGTATCTTTTCACTTAGAAAAGGCGAAACTTACATAAAGTTAGCATATTGTAATGTTAATCTAAATTCAAGTACTTAACTATTTTTATTATATCTATATAATAAAATAAAACCGTTATTGTATCATTACTCTCAAAAATTAGAAATAACCATCTTTTGAAATTTCATATTTCAAGAAACCAATTTCAGTGTTTGCATTGATTCCAATCTCTAGACGTTTCACCAATCCACCTGAACTAATTACTGAACACCTAACGTACAACGCATTAACGCAATGTTGATTCTATAATCAATAACGAGTATGGCCACGGCCCGCCGCGTTGCGGCGGGGCGTTGTTTCAAAGCAAAAAAATGGTATTAATTGTACTTAAAGTAGAATAATCTGACTCTTTTTAGATAAACATACGACGATGTTGCAAAAAAAAAAAAAAAAAAAAAAAAAAAAAAAAAAAAAAAAAAAAAAAAACACATAGAAATCTGAAACCATAAATTTCAACTTTTTCATTTAGAAAATGTAGTATTGATATTTTACAAAACGCAAAGATTACCTACTTTCTGGTTACATCAAGAAGTAATCACAGATTCATACAGAAAAGCTGCAAGCTGCCTTTGGGCGACCATTATGGCCACGCAAACTACCAGCTACAGTTTACACCTGCTTGCGTTGACGCGAAACAGCGTATACATTTTTCAAAGGGCTTACGTACCTAAAAAAAGGAGAATATATGCATCAGTAATAATTCTAAATCATAAGAAAAGGATAAATATATTACGTCGAATAACAGGTTGGGTTTGTCTATTATTCACATCAGTAGCAACAGTAACATTTTTACTCACACTATATGAATCTGTAAGCGGGCTACTTGAAAAGGAGGATGGGAGGTGGATGCCTCTCCAATAGGCTTTGTTATACATGAAAAGGAGAGTGGCCTCAGATATAAACTATAGATACATCACATACTAACAGACTGTGAACATATTTAATATAGGATAACTAATTTATAAAATTGTAACCTGCATAAGCAAATAGTCATAATATTCATTTAATATAGGATAACTAATTCATAAAAGTATAACATGGAAAAAATGTGGTTTCAGCCTAAATACACATTTGGTCTATAGATCATGTGTTTTCGGTTTTCTAATATATATATGTTTTCAATTTGTTATTAGGTATTGAATTACTAACAATGCAACATTGTTGTTACAAATCATTGTAGATGTTGAAAGTTATCGTTAATCTGTAAGTATCAAATTAAATGTTCAAACCTTTATCCATTTTATAATGTAAACTTAAGTTTAAATGTAACAGTGGACTTAAAGTTTAGATTTCAAAATTTTAATGGCACAACAAAGAATGGAAAAAGTAAAAAGTAGTTACCATTGTGTTGTGATTTGTGAAGATGAATATCACGCGGATAATAAGTTTCAGACAGTTAACAGGTTTACATCCTAAATAAGTATGTGGTATTTGGAAGTTATGATTGCATACTATTAGCTCGTTATGATTTACTTGCGGCTAAAGATTAACCAATTCAGGAAATAGTGCTCCATATGTCATTTGTCTTTGGCAAATTTAAATTGTAAAAGTAAACACAAAACTTATGTGGCAAATTTATATTGAGGAAATCTCGGTCTAATGTAGCATAGTTTTTAGGGGTGTTTGTGTATCATTTTTTTCTATCAAATTATACATCAGAAACAAAATTTCCTTTTATATCAGAAATATGGCATGCAGTTAACCTTTTTAAAAAACAAAGAATAAGTTATAATGTGACACAAATTAAGAATACATATCCTGTTTTAGAAGACATTGCAACATAAAGTATTCAGGAGACATAGTATGTGCACGTCAGATGACACTTCAACATGAAAACTGCCTACAGTAATCTCGAAATATGCAGCAAGAAAATCCGGCAAATCTTTTAAGTGGTTGTAAAAGAATATAAGAAGATGATACACCTATCTTACCACTTATATAAAGAAACAAAAAAATTTCGAGGCGTTTCACCTGGACACAGTTGACGTGGAGAAAATCCAGCATGACCATATATTGTTAAAGTAGCTTTGACCACAAATGGAACACCATGACCTCTATAGCAGAAATTAAGTTGATCAATATTGCCTCTGCGAGATCCTCAATCCTGTCGTCTAGGTTACCTATTCAAGATTAACAATAACCATTCAATGTTATACATACCATCTGAACAAAACGTATTTCTGTAGAAACTATCCATAATTTTGCAGGCATGATTATTAAGTTTATGTTTAAGAATTCGTTGACAAATAAAACCGACTAACTATTTTACGTTGTGATAAATAGGTGATGACTAACTAACCTTGTAATCTGCCTACAATAAGAAAGGTAGCATGAAGTATTGCAAAGTTTTGTACGCAAAATACCAGTCGTCATACTTTATTCCAACCAAGCCTGAAAGATAAAATATATGAAATATGGGCTTATAATCTTTAACTAATGTATTATAATCTTTAACAAACTTCCCATCTCCTCTTCATTTTTCTCAAGTCAAGTCATGAAAAAAATACATGACCCTTATGCAAATGCATGTTATATATAAACCCGAATATCCCATTCATTTCTACTTACCAACAACACGACACAACTTAACGATAGACTTAACCATTTAGTTAAAATATGTATCAAAACAGCATGATGATTAAGAAAGTAAAGCCTTATTTGTATGTCGATTTTTTTCAATTTGGTACTGGACTACTGGTACTTTATCTATAAGGGTGCGCTTAACCATGCCTTTAATCATTATAGATTGGGTACGTAGCAGAACCTCATTGTTGAAATCGTTAAATGCCAAAATTATAATGATTCCTGTCATGGTTAACCACAACCTTAGCAAGTCAAATGCTGTCCTATTTGCGTTAATCAACTGATGTTATGCAACTGATGTTATGAAACTACATTTTTATTAGTTGCAGACTCCTATAACATGGTGAATATTATGCCAAACATCTTCTGCAATTTTCAGAAGTGTTGTAATAAGCTTACCGATATTTACTTTTAGAGAACATGAGTTCATTTACAATTTGTTATTATTCTTAAATGATGCCAATTTGACAATCTAAAAGCCAATAGGAGACCTTGTATTTTTGAATTGTAATAGATTTCAGTTTGCTGATAGATTCTCATTTTAAAAAGCATGTGTTTAAGTAGCTAACAGAGTATGCAAGAAAACAAACCTTGATCAAATATGTCGGCATTGGCTACCTTGGACGGGCCTAATCTATCAGGACCAAGGTTCCCTTGAGACGTTGAAGTATTCAAAACGGGTTCCCTGTAGTACATAAACATTTACGAAAATGTTTACAGATACATATTACATACATACATAAACGCAAGACTCATACCGTGTAAATTTTTATCTAAGGCGCGTAAGAACACATACCTCCTACGCAATATATTCAGCAACGACTCCAAACCTACACAAATGAACCAAATTAATAAACTTTATTAATTATCTTTATAAAGAATACAACTTCTATGCAAAGGCTTGCCCTTCAGTTTATATAAGGTAACGGCAAACTTGAATAGACTACAAAGCCGTAAGAAAGTTGCAGTCACTTACATCTCTTCCAAAAAGAAGCTTTATCTGCTTTTTAACCCGCAAGCTGCCAAAAAGTATCAACTAAGTATCATTACCTAAAATATAAAAAGATGATATATTGAGTAAACCTAAAACCAACACATACCCATTATACAAAACATCAAATGAAAACGCAAATCAATAATCAAAAGATAGAAAAAGAAGATTACCAGCACCAAAGGCAGTAGCAGCAACAGCAACTTTCATCAAATGAGTAGATCAAAAGTATGAAAATCCATAACCCGTCAACTACAGTCTTAAAACTTATAATCGGCCACCTACAATCCAAACACCCCACAGTCAGACACCTTCTTACTTTCACAGAATAACAATAGTGATGTCAAGCACAACAAAACCTAATAAACCTCAGCTTAATTCAATGGCAAATTAAACATAACTCTCATCACTGACTATATCGGTTAATGATTTTAACAAAAACGCACTAAGCCCTCAACCCAATAACAAAAAAAAAAAAAAAAAAAAAAAAAAAAAAACTTTCAAATCAACAAACAAATATACAGTCAAGCAATAATAAACCTAACCAAAAGTTAGGTATTTTGCCAAAAAAAGTTACCTATTTTTTCAAAAACGTTATCAGTTGTGCTTCATCAATAGTGTTCTCTTTTCTTCTAACCACAAACCCCTAGGCACTTGGGCCGATGCCTCATCTGGATACCTGCAAAATCACATACATTAGTTAAATACTATTTAGTACTTTGTGTTTCTTTATATTGAAACCTAAATCCAACTCACCATCTGCTGTTGGCGCCATCACTGCCAGCGATCTTTCCTCAGAATATACAACTGTTTTCGATTTCTTATCTCCATGTCTTCCAAGTGTGTGTGTGACTGTGTGTTGATGAAAGTTCTGGAGATCTCTGGCCATTCGCTATACTTATCTTTAAAAAAAATTGTATAAATGGACATGGGCCTGAGGCGTGGTAACGGGCTGAAAAAAAATCGGGAGTCCAAAGCGTGAACACTGTAGATAGAACGGCGCCGTTTTTGATCGTATATAATATATATAGTAATGACATGTTACAGAAATAAGTTAAGGTGTGGCTTTCCACTGAAAAAATTCGTATACATTACCAACAATTTCGTGGCATGTAGTTCAAGAAACACAAAAACGAGTTGCATTATCGATAATTTTTTCCTCATACACGACCAAACATAAAAGAACAAAAATATTAGAGTAAGCCTATATGAAATGACTCAAATTGCGCTGTTCCTTAATAAGTACCATATTAAAACTTTGGTGTAAATTTTAAGAGTGGCTTCAAAATACAAATGATCTATAATGAACATATATGAATACAAGTTACAACGATTTATTATAATGAACGGATAACTAGTATAGATTAGAATACTAGAAATGCATGAGTCAACATGTCGCTATTATGTACTAAGTTACTAGTATATGATAAGAGCACTCGGTAAGGTGGCGGTGAGTTATCACATAACTCAGTGTTACGTCAGCGCCACATCAGCTTTAACTTTTTCACCTTAACTCANAACTGAGTTCCCATAACTCGGGGGGCGGTATAATAACTCACCTGAGTTATGCCATAACTCACCCCCTTAACGCTGCGTTAAGCTTATGACTCGGCACGTTAACGTGCAAATGACCTCCCCCTCGGTACAATAACTCACCCCTTAACTCACCTGAGTTATGCCATAACTCACCTTCAAAGGGCACCTTACCGCATACTTAAAAAAACATTTCAACATACATGCATCCCACATAGGATAAAGAAGCTAAATCTTTTTTGTTAATAGTTAATATACTATAGCGAAAGATGTTCATAAATGTTTAGAACGAGGTGGAAGTGACCTGCGCTTCGTAGCGGGGCAACAATTTTTGGCCGATTTTGTTCAGTCGTGTACTTCTTCTTTAGACGTCGTGACGGTACTTTTTTGCTCATTAGTTAAAAGTATATCTATATTGGGCTCATTTTGTTCGTAATCTAGACTCCAGAGGCCTTTCCGGCGGTATATTTTTTATTATACAAATCGCTAGATATTTGAAAATAAAGTTTGTTGTATTAAAAAGTCGTAAATAGAAAAAAGTGTAAGGTATTTTTCGCAAGTTGTTGCATAGTTTAGGGTGTTTTTTGTAAATTTATTTTTTCTTTTTGTTACTTATTTTCTGGCTTGTTTAGATCTCTTTTTGGGCTTATATACTAAATGGGCCAAGAACTCAACCCAAGTCCAGAACGACAAAAAAACACGTTAGGATGCAGATTTGTTTTCAATTGCTAGCTTGTACGGGTAAAAACCATTTCATATTTATATCCCACATAGGTGAAAGAAGTAAAATCTTCGTTGATTATATTCTACAGTGTATGAGAATCATACGTGTTGAGAGTGCTACTATGTTTTCGACGCAAGTGTTGGTGAAGTTGATTATAAAACTAAAAAATTCAAACTTCATCAAACCATGTGTGTTGACAATTTAATATACATTCTTGATTTTTTTAGTAGTATATCTTTTCACTCAAATTATGAAATTTCGTTTTATACTTACATACATTGTTCACAAAGTTTAAAAACCTTCTATCTGTTTAAAGGAACGAAATAACTAAAGATAAAAGATTAACACTAACTCGTTTAATCATGGATCACTCAACGTAATGTTATAGTATAGCCTAGTTGTGTGCTTTAGTCTATTTTTAATTCAGCTAGGCTTTTGTGTTTTCATGAGATTGGCATGTCAATCTTATGTGGAGTGGTTTGAAGCACAAAGGGTACATTGTTTGTTATAGTCAATATGGTGTTTTACCATATTGCCTGAACTTCACTGATTATTAATGCACTTTTACCGGGGTAAAACCCTTTACCCTTTACCATATTGTAGGAAACACATTTCGTCATTGGTGTTCATTCCAATCTTTAAACGTTTCACCAATCCACTTGAAGTTACCTAACAATGCCATATTGGTTCTGCAGTGACATGTTATGAAAATAAGTTAAGGTGTGGCTCTCCATGTGAGGTCTCTATTAAAACTGATCCTGATGAGCGATCTATTGTGCCACTCTGGTCTATAAGCTCCCTTGGCTGCCTACATTTCTAGTGATGGTATCAAGAGAAAAGGTGACAACTTGTCCTGCTAAATAAGTATGGGTACCATGTACAACTCAATCGATCACAAAGTACTAACGAAGGTGACTCACAAAAATTATCCAAAATGGGATAGATGTGTCGCACTCACCAAACGACGTGCTGAGTTTGAGTTAGGTTCGCCTAATCCAAACTAATGACGATTCCCCTAGAGCTACTTGATCAGTAACATAAAAATTACCTATTGGTGCTACGCCAACTAATTTTTATATATAAAATTGTTATAATGCTAACTAAGTATATTTAGCAGATATAGTGTGTATTAAGCTACTTGCATAGCTGAACATTGCAATTGTCACAGAAACAATGGAAATACACTAATATATCATCATAAACTACAACAAAATTTAACTGGAAAGGACATACAGTTAGATCGAGTGAGTTTCTCGAGCAATTTAGATAGACAAAAATTGTTTTACATTACCAACGGCACACTTGATCAACTTCATGGCATGTACCAACAAAAAAGAATGAAAATACGAGAGTAAACCAAAATTAGATTAGTGATATAATTTGTACTCTGTTGATACAAAAGTTGGGCGTTCCTTGTTTAGATTCCTTTCCTCGTATCAATTGGATAATATTGCTTGAGACCTGCGCACTAAGAAAACAACCAACACCGTTAGGCTTATCGAGGGATTGTTTCCCCCGATTATCCTCCGGCGTGAGAGTAAGTAATCGTGTTTTAGGGTTGTGAAGAGTTAGGGTTTGTAAGTCGTACCTTTGTGAGAGCTATGACGCCCTCTATATATAGACACGAATCCTTGTTGGTTTCGTGTTCCGCAAACCTTGGTGTATCCCGCGTATCGCGGATATTTGATACACATCCTATAATTAGGAGATATCATTATCACATTCCTAAATAAGCATTGGGCTTGGGCCTTGTGGGCCAAAGCCGTATAATTGGTAGTCCAATTATTATTAAACTGGCCCACGCGTAGTGGACTTACGTATTGGTATTGTTTACCAAACGGGTTCATGACCCGGTGTAGANAGGGCAAGCAGGTATCGTATCCACGAGGAGTATGTGGTTATAGCTAAGTTTAACGAAACAAATGATTGATTGATTGTTTGGTTTAATAACTAAAATACTAATTAACTAGAAAATAATTAAACAATAAAAAGTAAATAAGCAAATAAAAGTAAGGTTTGTAAACAGTTGTATGAAAAGCAATCCCTCTCGGCTCCATATATATTGAAATGACTAAGTTACGGATTATTACTAATGTTTGCCTTCAAACCACATAGACATAGTTTGTATTAATTGAAAGGACAATTTTAGGCACAAGTTATGTTCACCACATGAATCGTCTTAATCCCTAAACTAGTTGGACTCGGCACGACGCATTGACTAACAATAACATGTCTTATTATCGTCGGATTATTACTAATGTTTGCCGGAACAAAGTGATAAGATCTAGTTTATATTTAAAAAAAAAATAATAATAAATAAATAAATAAAACCGGTTAAACCCGGTTTTATTTTAAAACCGGGTAAAACCGGGTTTGAACCCGGTAAAAAACCGGTCGAAAGAGAAAAACTAAACCCGGTGTAACCGGTTCGGTTACACAAAACCGGGTCCGGTTTTCTTAAAACCGGTTTTCTAAAAAACCGGGTTCGGCTTGCACCTCTAGTGTTGACAATTTAATATACATTCTTGATTTTTTTAGTAGTATATCTTTTCACTCAAATTATGAAATTTCGTTTTATACTTACATACATTGTTCACAAAGTTTAAAAACCTTCTATCTGTTTAAAGGAACGAAATAACTAAAGATAAAAGATTAACACTAACTCGTTTAATCATGGATCACTCAACGTAATGTTATAGTATAGCCTAGTTGTGTGCTTTAGTCTATTTTTAATTCAGCTAGGCTTTTGTGTTTTCATGAGATTGGCATGTCAATCTTATGTGGAGTGGTTTGAAGCACAAAGGGTACATTGTTTGTTGTAGTCAATATGGTGTTTTACCATATTGCCTGAACTTCACTGATTATTAATGCACTTTTACCGGGGTAAAACCCTTTACCCTTTACCATATTGTAGGAAACACATTTCGTCATTGGTGTTCATTCCAATCTTTAAACGTTTCACCAATCCACTTGAAGTTACCTAACAATGCCATATTGGTTCTGCAGTGACATGTTATGAAAATAAGTTAAGGTGTGGCTCTCCATGTGAGGTCTCTATTAAAACTGATCCTGATGAGCGATCTATTGTGCCACTCTGGTCTATAAGCTCCCTTGGCTGCCTACATTTCTAGTGATGGTATCAAGAGAAAAGGTGACAACTTGTCCTGCTAAATAAGTATGGGTACCATGTACAACTCAATCGATCACAAGGTACTAACGAAGGTGAGTCACAAAAATTATCCAAAATGGATAGATGTGTCGCACTCACCAAACGACGTGCTGAGTTTGAGTTAGGCTCTTCTAATCCAAACTAATGACGTTTCCCATAGGGTTGGTTACTTGATCAGTAACATAAAAATTACCTATTGGTGCTACGCCAACTAATTTTTATATATAAAATTGTTATAATGCTAAATAAGTATATTTAACAGATATAGTGCTTGTATTAAGCTACTTGCATAGTTGAACATTGCAATTGTCACAGAAACTACAACAAAATTTAACTGAAAAGGACAGACAGTTAGATCGAGTTAGTTTCTCGACCAATTTAGATAGACAAAAATTGTTTTATATTACCAACGACACACTTGATCAACTACATGGCATGTAAATTAAGAAACAGAAAACGTTACAACCAACAAAAAAGAACGAAAATACGAGAGTAAACCAAAATTGGATTAGTGATAGAATTTGTACTCCATAGATGATCCGTATTTTAAACTTTCGCATTAACTATCGAGTAGCTTTAAAACACAAACGCTTTTAATGAAAAGACAACTGGTACGTATAGATTATTATCATTTGATTAAAGCCAATTCAACCTTACATCCTACACATTCCCACATAGGCTAAAGAAGTGAAGTCTTCCGTGCTTATATAGTTATATACTACAGTATACAAGAACCGTACATGTTGAGAACAATGTTATGTTTTCAAAATGGAGTTGTCTATGAAGTTGATTATAAAAGAAAAAATTTCATAAAACCACTCCATCTGAAAATTAACATAAACTCTACGCTTTTTAATAAATTCTTAAACTAAGAAAAAGTCGTGGTCCTAACTATGTATTTACAATGATTGTCCATATAAACCACAAACACAAAAAAAAAAAAAAAAAAAAAAAAAAAAAAAAAAAAAAAAAAAAAAAAAAAAAAAAAAAAAAAAAAAAAAAAAGTGCACCACCTTCGATGATCTACACCACCCAACTTTGAAAAAAATGAGGGATCACGCGTTGGATTTGAGGGGAGGTATAATGGTCACCCCGCGTAAAAGGTGGAGATGGTAGACCACCTCCCATAACACTTAGCCTAATTTACCAGCAACATTTATTTACTATTGAAGACCTCTTAGGAATTTGTATTGATAACATCAATATTACCTTAAAAGATAAAAAACATTTATTTACTATTGAAGACCTCTTAGGAATTTGTATTGATAACATCAATATTACCTTAAAAGATAAAAAAATTAACAGACATTTCACATTTTTGCCGTTGGTGTTCATTCCAAACTCTAAAGGTTTGAGTTACACCGATCCACACATTCCATATACATCCTTGGAAAAAAAGCAACATGAAGTGAGAAAATCACAACCACAAACTCTTAGCTATAATATCTTGTTTAGAAGTACAATATGAATCTAAAGTGTTATGCACCAATTGAGATAGTTTTCTATCTTAGGTTTCAAATACATAACCAGCCTCAGCAAAGTGGGACTTTACTAGTGCAAGAGCTCTGCCGCGATGAGAAATCTGGTTCTTGTCTTCCTTGGGCATTTCAGCATAACTAGGGACACAGTTTTGTGGTAAGATATCAGAGATGGCAAGATAGCCGGGTTAAGTAACAAGTCAACACGGGTTCTGATGGAAACATGTCTAAACCAGATCAGAATGTTTATTTTACATAGAATTCATGCACTAGCAATCAATTATAGTCCAAGTTTTAATTAGAAGGCCGTATACATTGAAGACTTTGGACAACTTTCAATCTGAGTGACCTGTTCAACCCGTTACTCATTTTTTTGTAATAATGATTAATTTGACCCATTGTACCCGTTCCTCAATGACTTCACGACATGTTATTAAGTTGTATTATCGCCATTTTATTCGAGTACCACAACCAAACAAAAATGAACGAAAATGTAAGAGTAAACCTATACGAGGATCACTTAATAACCGCATTTAAACAATGGCACAACTTCAAAGTACAAACGCTCTATAATGAACAGATAATTGGTATACAGAAATGCAAGAGTCAACATGTAGATATTTACATTATTTGATCAAAAACCATTCTAAGTTTGCATCCCACATAGGTTGATGAAGTGAAATCTATCTTGTTTGTATACCACATTGAATGAGAATCATACGTGTCTAGAATATTACTATGTTTTCAGATACATGTATTGGCCAAGTTGATTGTGCAACTAAAACTTTCAAACTTTGTACTTTACTGGATCTGAAAACGAATATAATATTCGTGACTTTTTTATTCACAAATATTTTGAAAAATGGGTAATCCTAAAATTTTATTCACAAATATTTTGAATTTGCTGTGACATGTTATAGAAATGAATTAAGGCAAGTCCCTCCATGTAAGGTCTCTATTGAGCATACATGAGCTTGTATCTCTTAACACTCTTCAACTCAATCATGCACAAAGTACCATTAAACTGATCCAGATGACTAAGATATGAGGGAACTATCGTATAACATTGGTGATTATTTGAGCCCTCTTGGTTGCCTATATATATTTATAGACTTATAGTGAAGGTATCAAGAGAGAAAGTGGCAACTTTGCCCTACCAGTGTATACAATCAATCACTAGTTACAAACGTAGAAAACAACAAATGCATCATAGCTTCATCAAAAACTGGAAATTTAGCAGATATCGACACTAATGCTGTCAAAAATGCAGTCCAAATATTTGAGATGCCACTGGTTCTTGCCTAGAACGAAAAGCATATATTGTTTAGTACACATACTCTGTCATTCAAGTGTATATTTGACATCAAAAATGTTGTTAATATCAAGCTTCACATGATGCAATTGCAGATGTAACATTAGGAATAATCTTCGAGATATCATTCCCAATTATGTATTCCGTCACAAAAACAAATTCAACTTCATGAATAATCTTCTGTAGTTCTATGAATAAATATAAAACTAACAAGATGCTTGGAATTACGACACCAAAACGACAATCCGGCTAAAACAATCCTAAGACTTACAAATGAGAAAATCAAACAATCAAAGGAGGAACCCCTATCATCCAAACCAAACCAAACGCAGGAAGAATTCAGTAGTTGAATGTGTAACTACACTTTAATCCTTAAATCTTGCCATCATTGTCAATGAATGATAGAATTTGATTGATCAAACAAGAGTAGTGTTTCCGTGTAAGACTTGACTGCAAACGAATTAGCTTTTCCATTAATCCCAATACCATTGTTACGTCCCAAGCAGGGTTCACAAACTTCAAGTACAGATGAGTCTCTATCATCAGTATCAGGTGCCATTTCTATTATAGCATGACCATTCTTTCTAAACCCCACGACTCCATAATTCACCCAACTATCTAGTATCTTAACATTGAACATCTTGGTGAAGGACTTGGTAACACCCTCCTTCATTATCCATACACCACAAAACGGCACCTCGCCATCATTATAATACTCAAGCAGACCAAGCGACTCCTTAACCTTCAATACCCATAAATGATTCAAGTGTACTAACCTATCCGGAAGGCATACTTCACCAAACTTATCACTCTTCAAATCAAACGAAACGATCATATTAGACTGAACTCCATCACCCAATTTATATACTCGTATATCAAAAGCAAACCAATAAATAAACCCTCCAATAGAAACGTGATTGTCACACAAATCAAAAGATTTATAAGCAAGTGGAATATTAGATACGGTTTTCCAAACACGCGTACTTAACGTAAAAACCTCCACCTCCCAATCAACCGTCCGTAAAGAAATACGAGTACAATTTATTTTCACAAGCTTTGGGTCACTAGAGTTAGGACAAACCCCAAAACCAATACAAGGGAATCTGTGTGGTAAAAACATAACGTTAGGGATAACAATACCAACTGATTTTCTAACCGTAGGATTCCAAAGAACAACCATCTTAATTGGCCCCCCTACATCTTTGCGTGAACCATAGAAACATAACAGTCCATTAACGGAACCGAGTAATAAGGGTTGGCAAAGTTGGCTAAGGAGCCGTGGGGCGAATAGGGAAGACTTTCGGTTGGGAAATGTATCATCGTCCACAAGTGAAACATATTTTGGGTCGGTAAAAATATCATCGTGAGCTAGTTTGTATCTTACAAATAGATGATGTTGCTGTTGGCTCTTACAAACATGGTAACT